>RJWJ010006824.1:0-60463 GCA_004363605.1 Indri indri | reverse complement strand
TGTTTTTTCCATTTAAATAAACATTTAAAAAAATTTAGAATAGTCTTATGTTAATGAAAAAGTTGCAAAAATAGTGCAGAGTTCTCATATACCCCCACCATTTCCTTGTTTTTGCCATCTTACATTAGTATGGTTCATTTATCAAAACTAAGAAGCCAGCCTTGATAACATTATTATGAGCTAAACTCCACACTTTATTTAGGGTTCACTACTCTTCACCTAATGTCCTTTTCTGTTCCCAGATTCCTTTTAGGGTACAACATTAAACTTAGTCATCAAACCTCCTTGGCTTCTTCTTAGTTATGACAGTTTCACGGAATTTGGTTATTTTTGATACCTTGACAATTTTGAGGAGCACCAGTCAAGTATTTTGTAGAATGTCACTCAATTTGGATTTGTCCAACGTTATTTTGGTGGTTAGACTGGGGTCATGGGATTTGGTAGGAAGACCACAAAGGTGAAGTGCCCCTCTCAGCTAGCATGTCAAGTGTACTTGCTACAAAGATGACTTATCACTGATGGTGTTAATCTTCATCACCTGTTAGAGGTAATGGTTGCCAAATTTCTCTACTGTAAAGTTGCTTTTTCACCCTTTTTCCATGATCCATTCTTTAAAAGCAAGTCATTAGGCAAAGTTCGCACTTGAGAGTTAGGGAATTAAGCTCCACCTACTTTAGCAGGTAGTATCTATATAAATTATTTAGAATTCTTTGTTATTTATAACAGTATGAACTCATAGACATTTATTTTATACTATAAGCATATTATTTATTTTCTTGCTCAAATTGCTTCAGTTTTGAAAATGGGGTATCTTTCATATTTGCTCCTATATCTCTTTTACAAGTCCCCATTGTTTTGATATTTGAGCACTTCCTTAGTTTCTGGCAATATAAGATGTTCAATGCTCATTTTGTGTATTCCCCGCCAAAGCTTGAGAATCAACCATTTCTTCAAAAATCCCATGTCCTTTTATTGAGAATGACATAGGAATTAAGATCTGGGCTTCTGGGTGTATATCTAAAAAAATAAAATAAAATCACTGTCTTGAAGAGATATTTGCATTCCCAAGTTTGTTGCAACATTATTCACAATGGGCAAATTGTAGAAATAATCTTGGTGTCTGTTGACAGATGAGTGGAAAAAGAAAATATGACATATACATTAATGCGATATTATTTAGCTTTTAAAATTTGTGACAACATGAATGAACCTAGAGGACATTATACTAAGTGAAATGAGTTAGACACAGAGAGCCAAGCACTGTATGATCTCACTTATGTGTGGAATGTAAAAATGTCAACTCATAGAAGCAGAGAGTAGATTTGCAGTTGCCAGGGGCTTAGAGGTGGGGGATATGGAGAGATGTTGGTCTATGGTTATAAAAATTCATTTATAAGATGCATAATTTCTGGAGTTTTGGAGACCTAAAGTATAGCATGAGTACTATGGTTAATAATAATGTATACTTGAGATTTGCTAAGAAGGTAGATCTTAAGTAGTCTCACCACACATAAAAGATAAGTATGTGAGGTGATGGATATGTCAATGGCTTGATTGTGGTAATAATTTCACAACATGCATGTATATGAAAACATCACATTTTGCACGTTAAATACATATAATTTGTGTTAGTTATACTTCAATAAAGCTGAGGAAAAAATATATAACCTCACCCTTAGCTTCAGGGGTGAGCATGTTGCTTAAATCTCTCCAATCAAAATGAAGCTCAGCAACCTTGTTCAGAAACATCTCTTGTGGTGTGTAGACCGACACCAACATACGCTACAGCTTTGATCTAACTATACCAATAGCCAGCAGGAAAACAAAGCTGAGACAAGGCGAGAATGATCTTTACCTCCTAGTTAGAAAATATTTCTGAAAAACTTTAAGTATGATGAGAACTCAAAAGAATAATTATTGGAAATTATTAATGTAAAAATTCCTTGGTACTATTCATTTACCTAAACTGACTTCTTTAGGGGGAAACAATAATATTAAGTATTACTATGTCTTATTAGGGGAAACACAAAAGTACTAGGTATGATTTGATATGTTCAGGAAAACGAATATATTGACTTATTAAGAAATTAAATTTCTTCTAATGCCCATGTAAACTTTTTTGTTAATGAAACCAAAAAGAAATAGGTTGTTGCTTTATTTCTTTTCCAAGTCTTTAGCTTTGATTTTATTTCCTTTAAACTTTTGTTGAAAGAGTTCATAGAACCACTTGCAACCAGTGGTATATTGGAGGTGCTTATAACAGCTTGCAAGAGCTAGTTGTTAAATTTTTAGAAAGTTGGTGAACTGACTGTTAAATAGAGCCATTATTAAAGCTAAAATTACAAAAATATATAATTAAATCAACTATATTAAAAAACAAAGGTAATACATATTCAAAACTGAGCAAAAAAAAAGGAAGGAACTACAATATGGGTGCTGGACATGCTCATTGCTACTGCCCTCCTCCCCTTTTTTGTCATGGAAAATTTCAAACATGCACAAAAGTAGACAAAATACTGAATCGTTCAAAGCCCTTCATTCAATTTCAACAATTATTAACACAGGAAAATCTGTTTCATCTGTTTCTCTACCTCTTTCTCCCACCTGCACCCTCACCTCATTATCATTGTATCTATAGAGTCTCCAAAAGATAAAAACTTTTTTTCACATAACTACAAACTCAAAAAATTTATTTTGTAATATCCAAGCCCAAGTTAGCATTAAAATTTCACTGACTGTGTTATATTTTTAAAGTTGGTTTGTTCCCTTCTTAAGCTTCTTTAAAAAAAAAAATCCAGGAATTTAATAATATCCTTAGGCATGAATCAGCAGAGTGTTACACTGACAGTCAGTTGTTTAAACTATCCCACCATGAGTTCATTCTTCAGTGATTATCAAATGAAACTGGTAATTTCTAGATCAACACATTAAACATCCCTCTAGTTATAATTGCTTCTTCTGGAGAGCTTATGGTATAAATTCATGACCAATGCGGCAGAAATGCTGGGTACCTAGGATTATGTAGGAAAAGACAGAGATGGGTCAGACCTGGCTAGGAGACTGGTAAAACCAGAAAGTGTTTTGTCTGGACCTGATAGATTAGATCCTCTGCACTGCTTCTGTCTCTAGAGGACACTGAGTGAATATTTGTTGACTGAATCAGATATATTTTTTTTTATCAGAATTGCACTTTGTCTAAATTATCTAATATTGTCACTGGCATGTTTTCCTTGTTTATATTTGCCTGCTGGGACTTTATCTATCTCTCTATTATCTTTCATTGGCATTTGTTTTGGGATATATTTTGTACGAACAACATTTAATTGTTATTTGTTTTTGAACCAGTTTGGGATTCACTGACTTTCATTGAGATAGTTTTAAAAAGTTCACCTTTATTACAATAACTGATAAACATAATCTTATATTCATGTTTACTATTGTATTTCTTAGCCACTGCATTTATTTTCTTTTTCTACATTTTTTATATTTAACACATTTTTCTTATCACCTCTACACATATCCCATATATTCTAGGAGAGCTTTTCCTGTGCCTTTTACGGAATTGTATTTGTTTGCCACTTCCTTTAGGCACATCCCACTGCACTAGCATTTTGCAAAATATTCTCAAATTTTGTCTTTGTTGGATGCTATTTCCTTACTGTATTTCACAAAGGCTAATAGGAATAATTTTATCTTGTCTCTTTAGTTATTTTAGTGGTAATTTGGGTGGCAAAATTTGAATTAAGTATATGGTCACAAATCATTATCTCCAAAGAGTATCGTCTTGCCTTTTTTACATTCCTGAAATAGTAGGATAAGGTGATCTACATAGATCACCTACATAGGAGACATCCTTAATATTGCTGTTACTGAGGATGTGAAATGTTTTTTCCAGGGCTTATTTTGATAGCCTGTTTTCACTTAGGTTCCTTTGTAGAGTAAACTCTATTGGGAAGATACACTGAAATTTCTTAAATATGGTGGATCTTTGATTACCTGGGCCACATTTTTATAAACAGCTCAAATGAGAAATAACAACATACCTATTTATGTCTTTGTGAAAGATTCTATTATGTAAACTCATCTACTTTCAGAAATTCACTTGCTCCAAACACATATTTTTAAACTAAAGCAAAAACATATATAATAGAGATCATAATGATAATCTTTAAATTAGAACACAGGCATCCAAACTGCAATATACTGCCTTTCCAATATATTTTCCTCAACTCTCCTCTTTTTGTTCTTTATGAGCTCTATGTGATTATATAGATAAATCATATATTCATCCCATTTCTCTTTCTCTTTGGTTCATTAGAACCAGGAACACAATTCAGCAAATACTTGATAGATTTAACTAAAACCCATTCATGTATTTATCCCAAATTCCAAAGTCTATTTCAATTGTATTCAATTTAAAAGATAGTACTAAACTTCCACTGTATGCCAACATTCTGAGTACTGAAGGTGGTAGAAAGATAAATACATATAGTTCATTCTACTATAATGATTGTTTTAAAAATGCACATTAGTCCTAACATTACTCATATAGTAGGAAATAATTTGAGCATAATACAAATTTTGCATTTGCTTCTGCATGATTTCATCTGTGAGAAACATTAGCTGAATGCAGAAAATTGCACTGGATGAATTTAGTCACTACATAGGAATACATAAAATACACCTCAAATATCTACCACCTGCCTTACTTTACTGCATGTGTTATAAACCCCATCGAGTCATATCTTGTGTTAAAACTTTCAATCCAATTTCATATAGCTCTTCTTCCATCTCTTCACAATAACTCATGAGCTGGAAGTCTTCTGGCTTAAGCAGAATTCTAAAAGGACCTCCATGGGCTCATGCTCTTGTCTTATCCCCTGCTCTTGAGTGGGAGAGAGTTGTAACTTATATCTAAAAAATAAAACATGGCACAGGTCATGGGATATCTCTCCCATGATTATGAAACATCATATGTCAAAAGTGAAGAAAATCTAAAGATATAATTAAGTTCCCTAATCAGCTGGCTTCAAGTTAAAAGACAGACTATTCTGAGTGAGCTTTACCTAATCAGATAGTTCTTCAAGAGAAGGTCTAGGGTCAGAGATGGAAGAAGTTAGAGATGTTTTCCTACTGTCTGTGAAAAAGAAACAGCCATGCTATGTACTGCCCAGGGAGGGGGTTGGCTTCTACGAGCTGAGGGCCTCAAACCTGCAACCCCAAAGTCTATTCTGCCAACAACCTAAATGGGCCTGGAAAAGGACTGGAGCTTTAACTGAGATGGCAGCCTCAACTGACACCTTGATTTCAGCCTCTGAGACACTAGCTAAGCTCTGCCTGCCTGCATGACCCATAGAACTTTAAGCCATTAAATTCATAGTGATTTGTTAAGCAGCAACAGAAAACTAATAAACCTTCTGATGCCCATATCCACAAACAAACTTTAGGCCATTTTCAAGGTAAAGTGCCTTTTTTTTAGTGGTAATTTATGTCTTTCTTAACCATTCACTATGTGTAAAAGTGTGCTACTGTTTTTATTAGGTGCCTATCTTTTCTTAAATGTCTCTCTAACAAAAATTTTGAGTGTTGTGACTCAACCCCATTTTTTCCATAGGCCTTGTGGTTTTTACTGTGCGATTTTACATAGCAAAGTGACTTTTTATGAATATATATGTCATGTTATATTAGAGCTAGCTGCACTTACAATATGTTTGGGGAGAAAGCCTTACATGAGTATTTAGAATGCAAGCATCCTATAAAGGGTAAAGCCCTTTTCTAATGATATTCAATGTAATGGACTTATTTGCTCTCCCCTCCTATTTTTAAATTAATAAATAGCTTGTGAAGCCTCTGAGGATAAAATCAGATTGTTACAAGGCTTTTCTTTCCAACTTCTGTCCTGATAAACAGCACATGGTCAGTTTGACACTTCATTTAGGAGCTCTTACGCTAAGTGAATTTGTTCTAAGTTCTACTTTTCATAAATTGAAGAGTCATATAGCTTCCTTCTTTGGGGTCATAAGGTTTTCCATTCAGTAAGTACTTAGAGGAATCAGTGAATTGTGGAATGCATCTGAGAGTACATTTATAAAAGATTAACCAAGACCTTGAAAACATTCATTTTTTAAAATATGGAGAAAGTAAAACTATAATAAATGGTCTTACAAAGAAAAACTCTTTAAACAAAGATACGCCATTGCCAATCAATTGAATCAATCTATAATAGATCCAATAAATTTTATATGTAACAAATGTATTCTCCGGTTTCCTTCTTCTGATGAGAGCCCATCATTGTCTGTTATTAAAGAGTAGAAAGAGAAGTAAAACAGAACTTACAGGTGACATTTTTATGGATTGTTATAACTACTATGATAACGGTGTTTTCATCAAGAAAAAAGAAATTACCCTTCACCTGTGTCTATCATATGCCTGTCCTATCATTGTATTTTGGAAGTAGATAGCTTGTTTTGATTTTACAGACTCACAGCTGAACGGGAAGTTGCCTCAGGATGAATTCTGCTTTGAGTGTCACCCATATCTGATTTAGAGGGGAATCTGAACTTTTTGGACTTTTGAGTTGATGCTGGACCAAGTTAACACTTTGGGGCTATTGTGATGGAATGAATGTATTTTACATGTGAGAAAGACATGAATTTGGGGGGCCCAAGGTGGAATGCTATGGATTGTGTCTCCCAAAAGCATGTGTAGGAAACTTAATTTTCAATGTAATAGTGTGGGGAGGTAGGGCCTAAGAAGAGGTGCTTAGGCTATGAGAGCTGTGCCCTCATAAATAGATGAATGCTGCTACTGCAGGAGTGGATTTGTTAATGGTGATAGTGGGTTCCTTACAAAAGGGTGAGTCTGGCCACTTCTTGCTCTCTCTTGCCCCGTCTTTGCCCTTCTGCCATCGGATGACACTACCAGACGCCCCTCAATCTTGGATTTTTCAGCTTCCAGAACTGTGAGCAAATACATTTCTATTTATTATAAATTAACCAGTCTGTGATATTGTATTCTGTTATAGCAGCACAAAATGGACTAACGCTACCTGCATCTGCCTCCTATGTCTTAACCTGAAATTCCTTAAAACCTACATCAGAAAAGCTCATGTAAACACAAAATTTCCTCCTAGTTTCTCTAGGACCAAAGCAAAAGTATATACAAATGTGTCAGAATGATGAACGCGGACATAATATTTTGCACCCACTTAATTTGTGTTTGCATTCAAATTGCAAATAGGCAAACATTTATTGTGATTTTACTTATGACATTTGCATATATGGTTATTAGCCATTTGCACTACTTAAATCATGTGTTTGTAGTGGCTCTTTATAAAGATCTTTTATCAGTGGTTATCTGACACTCAAAGCAAGAAACATACCTGTAGGCCAAGAAGCCACAGTAATTGGGATCCCTCCCTTTGCTATAACTACATATCTCCACCTTAGGAATTATCATATTCCTACATGACCACCTACATGCCCATCCAAGGAATTATCATATGTATATATTAAACATATAGTTGATTTGCTTTGTGATAGACACTTGCCCCATAAAGATCCAATTTAATTCCTTCTCTGAGATTTTAGAACCTGAAAGGATTAGGAAGTCTGTAAAGACCTTGCCAATATAAAAGTTCTAAGATATAAATCTTTTGTTCTTCCTGATAGCCATGATTCCTACCAGGTCAAGTATGAGAGATAATGAAGCAAATGCCAGAGATTAACAGAGACAAGATATGGGATGGACCAGACTTCCTGGCAGAGCTTGGTTCTTGTAGCTATTGCCTTTCCATGGTTTGGTTTTCTAACGGTCATGTGTTTTAAGAGCTAATATATTTCTTTGCTCCCCTCCACTAATTTACTTGGGTTTCTGCCACTTGCAACCGATGGAATCCTAATTAATAAACTGTTTAAGAGGTAGAAAATAAATGAACAGACATCATTTAGCTTCCTAGCTTGTGCCTTATGCCATCTCAGTTTACAAATTCAGACTGATGTTTTGGTGTCTTTCTTAAGAATCCTTCCATGTAAAAGCGCTGATATCTCTGTATAGGGCTATCAACAGCTGGGACAAGAGACAATGAGCCTAAGCAGATAAAAGATGCTGAAAATGATTTCAAGTCAAGGGTCAAGCTCTCTTCTAACTAGGATGCAATGAGATTTATTTTTTCATGTGACTTATTACTTCACAAGTCTTGTTCTTAAGGAGCAATTACACTGAAATGATTCAAATAAGGTCACTGATTTTGTAAATTACATGTCCCAATTCTCTTTCTAAGTTTCATGCTCCCGCAAGGCAGAGAATGTGCCTTTCCAATTTTCATATGGCTTTACATCAGACATGTAATAGTCACATAATAAATGTTTGTTGAATTTAACAGAAGGACAGGAGCCATGTGGATGTGGAAATTTGGGTTTGCAACAAAAGTCACACTTTAGAATCACATCTCATATCTGATGCTTAAAATCCTTTAAAATATTGATAAAATAAAAATTCAGTGTTAATTGGAATTCTCTATTTTGACTGTCAGTTCTCTCATTTAAAACATTAAAAGTGCTATCATGTATAATTCACTGAATAACAGCAAAAGCCATTCTGAAGTGTTATGAATATGTTTAAACAAGTGCAGGACTAGAGGCTGAGATGTAAAGACTTTCAATTTTGTGGTTTCAAGATCAAATTCTGCAGTGTGCCTATGGGCCTGACCACTGTTCACGGAGGAGCTTTGAGGATTTTTGATGATGTAGAACAATCAGTGGTGAAAGATCAAAGGCTGGAACATAGAGGGCAAATATGGTTCATACATTGTAAAGGCAATCGTGCCTTAAATAATTTCAGGGCACAGGAGGAAGCTGCTGGTGCTAGTGAGATAGGCATTCAAAGAAGCCAACTTACCTTCTCTTTAAATGAACAGGAAAAGAAAACTATGGCCCAGGATAGTGACTGCTAAGTTTTTTAAAGCTCCCTGAATGACCTTTAATCAGTTTAAGAAATTAAAAAAAAAAAAAAACAAGTTTGTCAAGGTCACTACATAAATTGTGATTATTTTCTTTCATATTTATCAATTTATACCATGAAAACATTAAGCAAAGACTACCCAAAAAGCAAGAATGTGATGCAGTTATCTTTAATATAAAATCACATTTACTATATATCTTGTGATTGTTTGCATGTTACCGTATTTGATTTTATGTGAACATTATAAAGTTTTATGTCATGTACCATGCCCTTACTTTTGGAGTGAGTTAACTAATTTTTGTGAGCATTTCCACTTCAAAAGTCTAAAGCATACGTTTAGTTTACTGCTGGCGAAAACCTCCCTATGATCCTGTTGACGGCATATTTTAACCTCAAGCTCAAGCCTACAAACCCAGCCTCTTGGGAGGAGCCCTGGAATGCCTCAAGAAAATAAAAACAAATTAGGTCACAGAGTTAAGGGTTAGAGATATCATTGGAAGGAAGGAAGGCATTTTGTTCTGTTTTGTTTATGGGATGATATTAAATGCCTAGATGTTCCATAAACTAGGGCCCATGGGCCATAACCAGCCTGTTCTAGGATAAATGCATTCATGCCCATTTATCTCTATAGTGTCTGCAGCTGCTTTCATGCCGCAGTGGCAAAATTGAGTCATTTTTGAGTACAGAGATCTTATAGCCAGCAATGCTACTAGGACATTTGCAGAAAATGTTTGTCCAACCACCAAAGTTGAGTTGAGGAAGGAGTATGAACTGAGAATTTTACACCTTCACTTCTGCTGCTCTTAGGTTTTTCTACTTGTTGTTTTCCTCTGAGACTCTCTTTGCCATTAGGGTGAGAAAGTCTAAATGTCCTAGTATAAACTTTAGGAAAAGTGAGAGAGTAGTCATGTTTCTAAGAGTTAAACAAGCCGAGTTAAGTCTTTAGGCTACACATGTGGTCTAGCATAATTCCCCAGAGTCCTAGACTGTAGGGGATTAAGACAAAGTCCTTCCTACATAATAATAAAATGAGTGTTTGCCTGGCATTCCCTCCACCTAAATCCCATCAGGAAATTAAGATCCAGGCTACATGCCCTGGCATCAGTGATCTAACAAATATTTAATAACATTGTTTCAAAGAGAAAATCAAAGTGACCTCACATATTCTAACTTTGTAGCATGTTTTTAGAATGAAATTTAAAAAAAAAAAAAAGTGAATGTGCTTTGGGGTAAAGATCTAAGAATGTGTTCACTGCAATTGGAGGATTTTGGTGTGTGTGCTTTTTTAAAAAATTCACTTACAGCAGATTTTCTTAGGATGAAATCCAGTTTGAGTTGAAGAACTACTGCGGTGTTTTTGTTTCTTTCATTTATTATCTCTCTGTCGAGAGATTGGAGATCAGTACTGTTTCGACTTCAGGCTCTGTGTACTAATGGTGTCATTCCTAACAGCCAATTGGCAACAAACCCATAAAACTTGTCCTAATGGGATTTTGCCTTGAGCACCATCTGTAATTAGGTAGGGGGTTTCCACTGCAACTCCATTACTATGATTTCTAGGTAAGTCTCTTGGGGCCCCTTTGGTCTCCGGGCCTCCAAGCTTTATAGCATTTGCTGAGCATTAGGTAAGCCTCATGATACGCAGGCTTGCATGCACGCATGCGTGTACACACACACACACACACACACACACACACACACACACACACAGGATGGCTCATATCCATCAGCAGTTCTGTAATTAGTAAATGTGTTTGTGCTGTGGGTTTTGTTCTTATTTTATTATTATTTTCTTTCTTTTGCACATACTGGCTCTTTTGATGTAAGTACAATCCAACCCAGAGGCACAGAAGTAACCGCAGATGCCACACCAGAAGTGTGCTGATGACACCATCTGCTTTCTGCAATTCTCTCTTGGTCATTGATTTCTCTGGGAGATTTTCTTCAGAACAGTTGGACAATCTCACAGCATGTTGTGTGACATATGGTGTGCTTTTTCACTAGTGACTTCAGCATGCTGTAGTGGGAAGAGCAAGGATGGGGTATCAGAGGGCCAGATTTAGAAGCCTGGATTAGTTTCCTCACTAGATAAAGCCCTTCCTGTTCTTAGTCTTCCAATCTACAAAACAATGGTAAGTAATTATCAGAGCTGCCTAAGAGGTGCTATATGAATAAATGAGAAAACATTAAAAACTCAATAAATTATGAAGTGCTATGTAAAAATAAATCATAATGAATTATATTTTTGTTACAATTTTCTTAGTGATAGCCAAATCATTTTCTAGCATCCCAAAGGAAACTTTTACCTCAGACTTAGTGATATTTATGACACTTGTGCCAGCTTTGCTTGAGGTATTAGACTTGTGTTTGAAATTTGTTTTACAGCAGTATTAATAGACAATATGTAACAATAGACAATAGGATTATAGAACAAAAGCAACAAGAGAGGGAAAGGGAGGGTTGAGGGGAGGAGGGGAGAGAGAGAGAGAATTGAAAGAGAAAATATCATTTGGAGATAAAAATTAAATAAAAAACATACTGAACTTTCTTATCAAGGTCAAATCCAATGTTACTATGATGCTATCTCCAATTGCCATCAAATAAATAAGGAAGCTATTAAACAGAAGTGGTTATTTATATTCTGGACAGTTTTTAGGAGGAAATATAACCGTATATTAATAAATATTAGCAATAATACTCATGGCTATTAACATTATGTGAAAATCATCTTCTATAATAAAATAACAAACAGTAGGGAAGGAGATCCTCTAATTCCTTGCTTTGGCCTTTGGTTGTACTGTTCTCTTGATCTTTCTCACCACGGCTTCTTTGATTCTGCCATGTGGGACAAGGTTCCCTGGTGTGCTGATAAGTTTCCTGAATGTTCTCTCTCTCTTTCCACCACCCCCATCACCTAATGCCTCCCAGCTCTCCTCCTACCGATGAGGACAATTCTTCCCTGCCCTTCAAGCTGGATGCACAAAATCCAGTTGCCTGGCTGGGGACACATGTTTTTTAACAATCCAACTGTGTCTATAGATGGATCATAAAGCCTTGATTTAAAGAGGAAAAGTGTAAAAACCCACTTGGCCCTCAATTCCAATGCACTTTCTTTTGTTCAGTTTTACCAGCCACAAAGCTTATATTTTGCTCCATATCTTATGTTAATAATTTCAATATTGGGATAGAATCCATTAAGTTGAGAGAAAAGAGGATGGGCAGAGCAGAAAAGCTTAATAAGTAAAAATAGTGTTTTAAGATTCAAAAATATGTCTCGGCAAGATACTTGGCTCCAGTCACCTTAACCTGGGAGCTGTTCACTCTAATCAGTGACTACTGTGTTGTTCCAACCTCTCCCTTTTCAAAGTGAATTTTACTGTGTGTATTCTGTTCCTCTCTCATGTTATGTATTTGCTGAGGCAGAAAAAGATATCTTGAGCCATGGAGCGTCACATCCAGAAGTGGCCACATCCTGGGCTTGGAGCTAAAAACCTGAATGGACTGAAACCTTGAGTTTAGTTCCTAGGAAGGGGACAAATTTGGTTATGTATGATAAAAAGGGTCCTACCATTTCTTGGGTGGTCAAAGCACCAATTGTTGAGAGATAGGTATTGCCCCCCACCAATAACTCCTTATCTCCTTCTTTCCCCTACATTATCTGTGTACATAGTGACTCACAGTACAGATGCTCCCCTGTCTTGATTGCAGCTATGTTTGGCCACTGGACTAAACTGTGGGAAAGAACTGTGAGTAAAAGTAATGGGTACAAAGGACATCCTTAAAGGCAGGAGTGGACGCGCCCTTCTTTTGTATTTAGTTCAGAATTTGATATTTCCTGTACTCTGGATATAAGTTTTATCCTTGTAAATAGAAAAACATTTTCTAGATGATCATCAAAATTCAACTACCAGGTTGGCAAAGCCTAGCATTTTCTGATAACACTCTAAACCTGCATCAGATAGGTATAGCCAGAACATGACATTGGCAAATTTTAAAGTAGATAAAGCTTGTTTTTAGCCCAACTAGTGTCAGTTTCCTGATAAGAGAGGAAGGTTACAAGTTATTTGGGGGTAGGGAGCGCAAATTAATTCATACTAACGTGTCAGTGACTCACTGCGTTAATTCCCTGAAGTGTTTTACTTTTGAGGAAAGAAAAATACATATTTATCTCTCATATACTTACACACACATGCACACTATTATATTCATACACACATATATTCTTTTTATAGACATATATATGTGTGTATATATACACATAAAAAGAGGAAAATTCTTACTTTAAGGAAATTAATTTGAAATGATAGAACTTCACACATTCAGTTGAAGTTCATGCAGAAAAATAATTTGAGGTATCTGCATATTCTTCAATTCCTTATATCCTATTTTTTTGTGCACAAGCTTTAGCCATTAAGATAAATTCCATTGAATCTAACAGTAAATCAAGTTATAATGACAACAAATACATCTAAATAATGCATTTTTAAAATCCTTGAAATATCGATTCTTCATCCGAATCTCATATTAAAGTAATCAGTGAGTAATCAATGAGAGAAATAGGCATTCTCAAACAATAAAGTTATATGTTATCCCATTCTGTTACTGTATAACTTGCCAATTACTACATCCTAAAACTATTTTTCTCTGTCCAAAAGTAGACATTCTTTGTCCTCACACTGTCATACAAATAGGTACTTGCCCATGGAGGTTGATCTTTCCACACTGCTATAAAGTATCAAAATTTACATATTCAACTACTTGGCATAATTAAAGAAGGTAAATAGAATTGAAGTACATAAAAAGAGAGGAATGCTTATTAATTTTTTAGAATTTATTACTAAAATTTGCCTTGAGTATTATTAATTGCATTTTATAATTAATAACTGCAATTAGGATATCATGCTTTGAAATAATACTATGCAGGATTTTGATCTATTGGTTTACTAGCAATATCCATTATATTGATTGAAAGCTACTGGATAATTCTCTCCTCAGTTACAATATGTTGACTGGATCAGAGACTGATGATTTAAATAAATAAAGAGGGAGAAATTTCTGAGCACAGCATTAGAGTCAGAATCAATGAATTATCCCCGCTAGGTATTTATTAGCACCTAGCAGTACTAACTTTAGAGGCAGCCACGACATTTCTAGGAACGTTGATGAGAAATTTAACCCTTCCCTTCCCTATTTTACTTAAATATTAAAGATAGAGATATAGAATATATTGGTAATAGTCTACCCTGCACAGATACTCCCATACTGAGAAATAAAATCTTCAAGTCAGTGGCTGAGATGTCGATAACATTCGCATTGATTTAGCAGTGTTCACTTTGCATCTGGAGACCAGCTCTCAAAGTGCAGTTCTGCATTAAATGGAAATGGAGAACTGTACTCTGCAGGAAAACCTCATGAGGATTCAAATAAACTGGGGTCTCTGTCCTGGTCACTCACAGGATTTCTACAAAAATATCACTACAGTTTAATTATAACGTTAAATATAATAATAGAGTGTATATATACATACACACACACATGTAGAACTTTATTAGAGAGATAAACTATATTGGAAGACAATATTGTAGTGACATAAAATAACTGTGATGAAAGGTGTAAAAGTAATTGAGTTAAAATCTGAGGACCAGCATTTATATCCAATTGTGTGTGTGTGTGTGTGTGTGTGTGTGTGAGAGAGAGAGAGAGAGAGAGAGAGAGAGAGAGAGAGTCATGTGACTAGGGGCATAGCAATTCAATTTTGGAGTCTTAGATGTCTCATTTGTAAAATCTGATTACCGTACTTTTCTCACATAGTCGTTGCAGGACTTCAGCTAATAGTGCACAGGTAAATCATGTAACAACCATTCCTATTTCTCCAGGCCAAAAAAGATAAAGCCCTGATCAGTGTCACTTGCCAATTTGCAGTGAGTAAATATTTACACTAATTTCAAGATATTAACCTAATGTCACTGAACATGGAGTTGGGAAGTTATGCACAGAATCAGATTTCATAAACTAGCACTAGCTGGGTACAGCACACCACTGCTCCCATTGGAAAACATAGATGAATACCCTGTAGTTTGTCTCACAAAAAAGCAGGTATTCACTAAATCTTTGTTGAATGAATGTGGATGTGAAAGAATGCTATGGACATTTACACAGAGAGAAACAAAGAATGCAAGGAATGCATTGAGAGGTTTATCAACTTAATCTAACAATTGTGGAAAGTTAATTTATGATTAAAATAAAACGGTAAAGTAGTTAGAAATTTTTCCTTTCTCAATTTTATATTCTTAGGAGGAAAAACAAAAGAGATGACCTAGATAGCAATTTTAATTAAATATGCTGATTATCAAACTTTCTGAATTCAATGTCATTCACCAAAAATAGAAAAGAATATGAAAATAATAATAATATAGTCAATGCGATGGTCTTAGTACACACTTATTAGGATTCAAGAGCAAGAAAGACAGAAGATAATAAATGACATTGAGTAGTTAGCTGGCAACCCAAACCTAAGTAATGAGAAACAATTTCTTTCAGGCCAAGTTGAACATTGTGTATGAAAAAACGTAGCAGTCGTACTTTTTTAAAGGCAAATTTCTCATTCAAAGATGCAATTAAGTACATATGAAAATATATCATTTTATCCGTAGATCCATGGTTTCAATGACAAAAGGAAGCCGCAGAAGGGCATTAATAAGCATAGTCTGAGGGTGACTGTTAAACAGAGACATGCAAAAACAGTTTTGGCATGGTCATTTCATTAGCCAACTCTAAAGGGAAAAGTTCACACAGCGTACAATGTAAATAGTACTCTTTGCTTATGGACCAAAATTTAACCCTACAGTTAAGGGTAACTATGATACATAAGGCAAAATATTCAAGGTTATCAACTGATGCAAACTAAAATCTTAGCGTTTAACCAGAATCAGAGAAGAGGAAAAATGGATTTTCTAGGAAGTGCTCCTGGAAACCAGCTTTAACATTTTGACAACTCTTTTCCCTATAGTGATGTGAAGAAAAAAGTGGTACCAGAATCAGTATGACCATCTTTCATTTCTATCTTTGGATGGAACTTTCCCATTTTTTTAAACTTGATTTTCCCCCATTTTTAACATGATTTTTTAATGCATTGAATCATTATTTTAATTTAGGCATTATGCAAGATGATAGATCTTATTGACCTTTATCAAATCTTCACATATTTTAAAAAATACATAACCTTAATACATAACCATAATACCACTTGCATAGTAAATTCTTAGATCAAAGAATCACTTATGAGCAATAGAGGGGCTTAAGGGAAACATGTCCATTTTTCTTAAAATTTGGAGGGTTTTAATTTGTTGACTTTCCTTTGTTAATATTCCCCCGAGTATTTTCTTTCCCCAGTATTTTAAAACATCCATTAATGAGCTCTGTTGACTGGTAGTTGCATGTTATCATTTTAGCAGTTTTTATTTTTTTCCTTACATTCCTCGGTTCTAAGTCCATCTAATTGGCAAGTACAGACAGAGTACAGAGATTAGTTCTGAGGTTTTGAACTAATCCAAAATGCATCATTTGGCCCTTACTGTCCGGCAAAGTTAAGAATCTGGAAAATAGTATCATACATATAGTATTTTAGAAGTTGTGATAAAACTATTATGATATGTCTTAATTTCAAAGACAAAAGAATATAAATTATTGTAAAAATTTTATATCACATTATAATTTTTTGGAAAAATTTTACTGATGATGGATCACATAATTTCATTAGAAAGAGTTTCTTCGCAACTGCTTTTTATTGTTCATTTTGACTCATGGTGTGTTTACATATGTGAATTAATGAACTGGCTTATAATGAGCTTCAGTAAACAAAACGAGATTCTACATTTCGAGTGACTTTTTTTTCTCATTGTTCAACAAATTATTTAAAGAAGTTTAGATTTAATAGCTAAGCATTTTTTTTTCCAAGAAGAGGTCTTAAAACACTGTTCTGTAATTTATCATAATTATATGCAGGCAGGAAGACTATTATGGAAGCTTATTTTTAATGTCTTCTTTATACTATATCTGAAAAATAAATTTAATAGAGAAAGCAAGTATCAAAATGTTTAAATTATTTCACAGTTTATGTAAAAGTTCTTATTCCCATCAGGTGCTACATTTAAATTTAAATTCTGTAATATGTCTCTAAACTAGTCTTATAATGTTAGGAGATTTCAGAAATTGTAGGTATGTAGCCTTCTCTGATAATCTTTCCATTATAACTCTATGAAGAGTTATTTCTGAAATTTGTGGGCAGCAGATTGTGAACAACCTAGGGTAATTTAGAAAACTGCCCACTTTTCTTACTTTCTAGATAAATATTCAAACTCCAACGACTTTCATGTTTACTAGAAGAAGGAATAATACCTTTTAGCATTTTTTTCTTTTTTTACTGATGTCTCATTATTGGAAAAAATTTTGTGATTGTATTTTTAGGGTGACGTTTGCAGCTATAACAAGCAAACCTTAAATTTTAGGTGACTTAACCAATAGAATTTGTTTCTCACTCAGATAACCTTTCAATGCAGGTTTTCTATGAGTGTTTCCTCTGCATGAAGAGTCATCAACCCAGATTCCTTTCATCTTATAGCCCTACTACGCCCTAAGGCCTTGGAATCTACCACATCCGATATAAAATGAGTAGTAAAGGCATGCTTGTTCTATAACAATTGGAAAATGGCACACATTTTTCTTTTCACATCCCGTTGATAAAAAATAGTCACAGAGTCTTGCTAGTATTAATGGGAAGCCTGAGAATGCCATTCCTGGTTGGATAGCTCCCTCCCAGTGATAGATTGACATTATAGAAAGTAAAACACATTTTTGGTGGCTAAGTAGTGGCCTGTTTTGTCATTGAAAAAATAGGACAATATTTTTACCTCTATTATGATAAATGCCCATATTTCTCTCTCAACTTTGCTAAATAACATATTTTCTTCTGACTCCAAATAAGCCAAACAAATTTTACTCAAAATTATTATAGGTAATTCAGACAGTTCTAGACTGTCTGATTTTTAAATCATGCCCTTCTGGGCAATCAATATTAGCTGACTTCTAACTGGCCATAGATCATGCATAAATTCTTTAGTTTTTTAGGGAATTTTGGAAAAAAAAATTCTTGGAGAATTTTCCCAGAATATACTTGATTGATACCACTTAATCTTTTGTTCAAATGAACATGTTACTGACAATGTTTATCATTTCAAGCCTGCAAGGGGTTGGTTCAAATATTCTTTTTGTTCCTTTGTGTTTTATATGTGCAGATCCCAGATTCTCTTTGCTATCTAGGACTCAGAAAGAGAATTCTGGAAGTGAGTATGCAGATTAGGTCTCCACTCACCCTCCTTACACTGTGCTCACCTCAACTCCCTTCTCAACTGCCCAGAATTTAAACCTAATATGATAGTCTGGCAAAAATTACACTCTCAGAGTTCTTTTTCTTTTTCTCTTTTTCTGCTAGGCCAGCAAGTCAAGCTTTGTACAGAATTGCAGTACCTATTGACTTCTTATCACTTTAGTTTTCTTCAGAATTAAGATTAATTCTCGTCTCAAAAGCAGCTCAAATGGTTGTTTTATTCTTTTTTTAAAAAAAATTTGTAGCTGGAATCTAATTTGTCTTTCAATGGAATATAAGAAAGGAATGAAAAAGAAGTTGAGACATCATAAAGAGAGAAGCTAAAATAAAATAGATGAAAAATATTATTTCAGAGTTAATACCAAAAAAAGAAGAGGAACAAAGGAAAAGAAGAAAAAGTTATGTCAGCGGCAGCATTCACTAGCAGGAAGCACAAACATTATAATCTCTTTTATATATTGAGACATATTTGATTAATTTCAAGGCAAAAAAATGGTTGTTTATGTTAAATACTTTCTAAATGCATTCGAGTAAGAATTAGATGACAGAGTATTAAGATTTAGAGATAATTGGTGCTTGCCCCCTGAGGAGAAGAGACAAAAGAGTAAGTATTTCTGATGCTTAAACCTCTGTGCTCACTTTTTTTTTCTTTTTTTTGGCCATAAAACATTCTCAAACAATTTCAACCCAATAAAAAGTAAATGTATACATTTTTATTATAAAAATGATCTGTTTAAAAGTTTCAACCCAAACTTTTACAAACACTTGTCTGTTAATATATTTACAATGGAACCTTGGGCAATTAACAAACCTCTAGGATCCACAGTGACTTTTTTTGTCTTTATAGAATAGATACCCATTTTAAATTTTGTAGTGTATTATATAACTTACATAAAATTATTAATAACTGCATGGGAAATACTGGGTAATAAACATATGTTGATTTCTATCTTACAGCTAATAATCCCAAGATGAATGTATCCATAAAATAACATGATCTTTTGTAAAGGTAGGTAATTAATTACTGCTAATAATTAACACCTGCATGTTGTGATAAGTAATTCTAAATCATATATTATTTGGCCAAAAACGATATGTTTTCTGGTCCTTTCCCTTTTGTTACAAAAGGATATGAGCAATAAGATTTTGAGAATCATGAAAACAGAAATATTATGAAATATCATAAAGTGGTAATTTATAGATTGACCCTACATCATAGTTTTGGACCCTGCCTTCACACTAGAATTCCTAGAAAGTTGTTACAAAGTACCAATCCTTGGAGGCTGAAATCCCCAAATCCTCAATCAGAACATCAATATTTTTAAAAGATACCTTGGTGATTAATATGCAGACAGGTTTCAGCATCACTCATTCAAATGATTCACTGGAAACAGTAAATGTGCTATAACTAGATGCCTACATTATGGTCTATACTTTCTTATCACAATTTATTCCTCTATCCATGACAATTTGACTATATTCTGCCACTTTTGTGAGCTCCAGACTCCTATATCCTACAACCTTCTAGATGGCTACACTTGCACAACCTGCAGGAATCTAACCCTCAAAACATGACACACTGAATTTATTACCTTGGTCTCAAATCTGTCCCTTCACTGCTGTTATACATTTCAACGAAGGACTTGTAATTCACTCATTCGTGTAAGCCAGAAACATAAGCAACAGCCTTAATGTCTTGCTTGTCTTATTCCTTCACATTCAATCCTACACACCAAAAATCCCACAGATTCTCTCTCTTATACATCTATATCTATCCATGTCTTTTCATATTCAAGGCCATCACCCTAGTGTCAGTATCCTCTCTTGCCTGAGCTATTTCTTTAGCATGCTCAGAATTCTCTGATGTCCTTCATGATTGTCCTTGCTTGCCTCTCAGGTCTCTTTTCTTCTCACCCTGCTCTGTACTAGTCACATGAACTTTCTTTCTGTTTTATGTATGTTCTTACTTACCTCTTTGAACATGCTGTCATCACTCTTGGAATCATACTGTCCTAATTCCTCTCTCTTCTAGTCCTGACTCCTTCTCTCTTGCCACCTCTTCAGGGAGCCTTTCCTGACACTCAAATCTGAATAAACGTTCTTCTTAGGGGCTCTTATGGTACTGTGCTTCCCTCATTATAGCACCTAAAACATCACATTTAATTCTCTGTCTACTTGATTATTTACTGAAAATAACGAAAGCTCTCTGATGCGGATGCATTGGCTTTGTTCCCAGCTGTATTTCCAGTGATTTTTCCCAGTGCCTGAGAAGTATTAATCATCACTCAGCAGAATTTGGTGAATGAATTGTTTACGAACATGAAAGGAGACACTTTATCATGAAGCAGGTATGAGTAGGTTCATCTACAGAGATAAATTACCAGGAAGAGGCAGGAGGCAAAAGAAAATTTTACAAAAGCTCAAGTTCGTTGTCTTCAATATTTTTCCAAAACGTATGGTCATATTTATCCATGGCAAATTCTGATTGTAGAATGTTCAGTTGGGAAATTGAGAAGTGCCCTTCCAGATGTTCCCAAAGTTTATTTCAGAGGAATGGGCAGGAAGTTTACCAATGGCAAATAAACAGTGCCTCAGAGCAATTTAGGAAGCAATCAAAATAATCTATTTGTAAAGGTTAAAAATCTGTATTACTTGAGAATATTTATAAGTTTTCTACAGCTCAGGTATGAGAAGAGAGATAACAGATTATGGGGTTTGTACAGAGCTTCGTTGGGAAGTCGTTAGGAGTCCAGGGCTACTATTAATATAAGAGTTTACATAGTTTGTAGAATATGGAAATCACCCTGTGGAGTTGGGACCCAGATTTGAGGATTTGAAAACATTAAATCAGGTTTAGGGCAGATGTGTGTTCTGGCCAAGGTCATGGATATAGTAAAATTCAGGATATTATCACAGAGTGAATATTTCATACAAAATGCAAGCATCTAAGGAGAATTTTACCAAATGCTATTACTTAATAATTTTCCTCTTATCTTTATAAAAAGAAAATAGAATAAACAAGTAACCCAACTCCAGAGAAATTGTTCATAAAATAAAGCAACTAGTATGCCTAAATGGTACTTTTTACGTTTTCCTGAGAAGAGTAAGATTCACTTTGATGCATATTTATTGGTCTCAGAGTAACAGCTTTTTCAGTGTAGAAACATTTGTTGTGAAAATGCCAGCACCATAAAATGTATCATGCTTCATTTTAGCAGATTGAAAATGGCCCTATAAGGCATGGGGCAATATTGGTAAAAATGAAGAATAAACTATTGTGGCAAATGTGCAGTGGAGTTGGTGGCAAAAGGATGATTCATGGTGTGATGCATAATATTAAATAGCTTTCCATAGAAAAAGAAGCAGCATTTAATTTTAAAAATTCTTAATCTAAATATGTATTAGGCACTTACAAAGAACTAGTATGTCTATAATGTAACCCCTTTTTGAATGTTTTGCAATGAAACTCAAGCACGAAGAGAATGAGAAAATAATAAAGCATGACTACTGTTAAGTGGAAAACAATTTGGAGTAAACAACATGAAATATGTCAAGCAATCATATTTTTTGTTGTTCTATATATTTTTATTTTAAAAGTTTAATCATTTATGTGAGAGTTAGGGTTACATACAGATAGTGTATTTATCTCCTGTAACCTTGTATGGATTGTCATATTTACATACAATAGAATAGTTTTTGCAGAACAAAATCACAAGATATGATGGGGATTGAAAAACACATTAGGCCATCACCCTATTTAATACTTTCATCAATGATTGATACAAAAAAGAATGCACTCTTACATTTTGGCATTAAAAAGCATGATATATAGCTAATTTGTGAATGACAGAAAAAAGATTTAGACTATTATCTCATTAAACTCCAGTTAAAATACTAAGCTAACAAGGTTAAATTGAAGAGGAGCAAATAAAATTTTGCACTTAAATTTTTAATGAAGTTCCAGTATGGAAAGTACCTAAATCATATTTTGAGTGATGAACTGTGTGTGCGTGTGTGTGTGTGTGTGTAATTTTTTTCAAAAAAGCATTACAGGAGAGTACACTATCATAATCACAGCAGCAAAACTAGTTTACAACTTCAAAGTCATTCAAGTATGCGACAATAATTATATCCATGATTGAGAAATGGTGGTATAAATCCATATATCCCTCCTCATGCTTGCTCTCCACTCAATTTCTTTTTTTAAAAAAATGTTTCTCTTAAAATAATAATATTTTAACCTTTTAAATTTTTACTTGATAGCTCAATACAGTATCATTAAAGTATAGTATTTTACCAAATCTCATGTATGTAGGGACATTACATCTTGTCTTTATGGATAATAATGTCTTAGAAGTCAGTATTTTCCCTAGACTTAAATGCTTTCCTAAAAGACAGTAGAAAACCTTCTGAGGAGTGAATATTCCAAGGAAATCACATTCCTAATCATCCTAAATGGGCGTAGTATAAATATACATCTATAAACCAACACACTGTTACAAAACTTTTGCCTGACCTTTAAGGGAATTGGGGAATTGGCCATGTTTATCCAGTGCATGTGTGAAAGGAGGGAAAGTCAGGTGTCTCCTACTCCACCGTTTTGCTGACATCCCCTTTTGTACTATTTTTCTAACTACGATGGCACATTCAAACTAGAACAAATATGTGAGAAATGTAAAAACTATGGTTTCTTTCTTGGAAAAAAGGTGTCCAGTGTTCCTGTTTGTGCCCGGATATCAGGCTGTGGACTAGATATAAAACCAAAGCTAAGACTTTTAGTATTTGAAGAAATTTTAGCAGTGAAGTGGCAAAAACACAGGCTAAAAGGTCATGCTCATTGGACAACTCAATTTTGCCATCTTTAAAATCAAGATAGTAATTTCTGTGTTTCTGGTTTCATTGAAGGAATAAGCCAAACAGAAGACATAAAGCCCAACCAGTTTTGCCAACACTGTAGGCCTGTAATAAATGTTAAATACTTTCCCAGGTCATTCTTAGAGTAAGAATTTGGTATATAATCTTCTAATTTACACACAATAAAAAGGGGGAGTTATTTTTTTTCTGTAAAGTTTTATTGACACTTTTAAAATATCATTTGAAGCATCATTCGATATATAAGAATTTATCTATATACCATTATCTGAACTATATCTTGTCTGCCAAATGAGGTACACTTGTCATACACAGGTAGAGAAAAGGATAAATGACCAAGTCCCTGTCTTTGAAAAAATTACAATATAACCAGGAAGGCCTGAAAGGAGAGAACAATTATAGAATAATAAATAAAACTTAATTCATAAGTGTAATGGAATCACCAGTTTCGGATGCAGGGGAAGGGATTTTTAAGGGCAATTTCTGATCTTGGAATTTCAAGGAAGTAGTTAGGTTTGAGACAGCAAACATGAAACTCTTAAAATGCTAAGTGCCCTTGTCAACTGAAAATCAACAGAAGTAATAATGAAATGATATGAAGGAAAGAATAAGCAGCAGTAGAAATAGAATTAATATTTATCTGAATGCACTCAACGGTCCTGAGGCTACACAGAGATGCTATATACCTTCTCTTATGTAAGTCTCAAAGTATCCCTGTTACTACTATTGTCTCCACTGTAGGGATGAGAAAGTTAAGAGCCAGCTTATATAGGCTACATAACTTACCTGGAATAGCAAAGACATTAAAGTGAACATGCAAGAATTTGAAGCTAGGTTCTTCTAAGGAGTAGCTATTGTAAACTAAATATAATGATATGGGAATAATGAATTGTTTTTAAAAGCCCTAACTTATCAATGTCATATAAAAATATTTGACTCTTATTTAGTGCTCACCCATAATATATGTCTAATCCCATCTTACCTAACTCACACTTGTATGTTCAAAGAATCAATTTATAGGTAAAAATGAAAATTCTGTACATAGCCACATAGATGGATAGACATTTATACACATCCATGCACACAAGTATGGACACACTATATGTACATACAAACAGCATTCTGATTTTGATAATGTGCTTAGAAAGGAGTAGCAGTGTGGTTAATATAATACACTCACTAACCACAAAGTCATTTATACTTGTCTTTGAAAATATGTTTTTTATACTTAGGTTTGAGGGAATAGGTACATTTACACCAGCTCCTTATCAAAGACCAAGTGAAAGAAATAAATTGCGAGGTGACTCCTCAAATCAAAAAGAAATTAAAAGCTGCTCAGATATCCCGATCTTCCCCACCCCCTACTTCCACCCTAGATTGAAGCATCTTTTTAAATTGCAAACAATGAGCTGAGCTTTTGTAGTTTTCTCTTTTTGCAGATCCTCAATCTATATTATTCATACCAGGATGGAGAGGAAAGAAGCTTTGAGTCAAGATAGAGATTCCCAAATACTGTGAAATCTATAAGTTGCACAGCAATGGCAAGTAACCCACATCACACAGCGGAAAATCAATTCAATGGCCAGAGAGGAAGGACCGTCTTTTGTTTCTTCCTCTCACGTTGCTTCTTGTTATTGTGAGCAGAAAACTTTACAGATAGAGGTGATGACAAATTTTTCTTGGAGCTATGATCTTATTGTCCCCATAAATCCTGTTCAGTGTTTAATTAGACTAGAGATGTGTATAACCTACATAACTGAACTCACTTGGGTTTTCTCAGGTGAAGACAAATGTCTTAACATTTTAATCTTTTCTCATTGAAGCCTATTGGCCCTATTTGCAAAGAAAATTTAATAGTCTTACACTATTTAGAAATACTTTATTTTAGGATGTCTCACCTTTTTTCATTTATCTGATTTCCATTGCCAGTAGAACTGGTCAGAATAATTTTATTTGGAATAAATTTCTTGGTCTGATTATGATTCTGCAAGTGTTATATGGTAACTTAATAATAGATCTTAGACATTTAAGTCACTAGGGCTAATTTAGAGTGGAAATGCATATGGAATAATATATTGCTGCTCCACTGAATTTCAAAAGAATTCATTATGATTAATAATACTACAATAACAATTGGAGGAAGTAATAATGATTTGCTGCACGTTATAAGGGCTCATTGAATAGTTTTAATCTTACTACATTTAAACATTGAACTGCAAGTAAATTCAGCAATACTCAATAATGAGATTTTGGATTCATAATAATGCCATTAATCATAACTAGATTTTGCACATTTTATGGTAAGAAATATATATTTGTTGGATTTGATTTAAAATATTTTATTGATTTTGATTAAGCTATATATGTGAGATTTGGAGCCTACAGTGATTATGTCTTTACAAAAGCCATATTTTTAAAGTGATTGATAAGTTTAGTTCCCCCTATTCCATATTTATGCCCAAATTCAACCATTTCATACAATTAAGAGAAATAGAATGTTTTGGGAGAAAATAAACAATGGTTTAGCTAATAAAAACACAGTAGGATCCAATTTTCTGTTGTTTAGACATCCTCAGTTATTGGAGAAATCCTCAACATTGAATCTGGGTGCAATTTTTTAAAAATGAGTTCAGGTGAATTAATAGTTAAGTTTCTGGCTCTGTGTTAAACACTAGGGATAGGAGAGTGAAGTGCATGAAGGAGTTGGGCTGCACACTGTCATGGAATTCCCGACAAAGCAGAAGCAGAGGCACATACAACTCAATATATAATACAATGTAAAACCTGCTCTACTAGGGAAGGGAATGAAGTACCCCAAGGAGAGGACGATTTCTTCTGCTTGAATAGTTCACGGAACACTTCGTAGGAGAGATAACATTTTCAGCCAGACTTGATGGATGAGAGAAATTGCAGCTGTTGAAGGTGGCATGGAAAATGTGCCAAAAATAGTAGCAGAGAAATGGTGATGCTCAGGGACCACAAGATGCATTGGAAAGATCTCAAACTCTTCTGTGATATGCAGAGTTAATCAAGCTCCCTCAAACATTCAGAACATTTCCATGGGAACTCAGTAATCCTTAAACAGCTCTGCCAAAAAAAGAGTAAACACAACTCCTAATTCTGAAGCATAGTCTAGAAACATATCTTAAAACTCCCCTTAAAAGTCTCTTGATATTGCTGCATTTTAGTTCACGTATCCCTGAAGGCTTATTGATCAGGGCACTTCAGGTATTAGGGTGGAGTCAGTCACAAATACAATATAGCCTCACACTTACGCAGCTCAACTTAACCATGCACATGGCAGAAAATCATTCTTACCTATACTTTCTAAACTTTGTTTAATGCAAAGTAAAGGGAGTTATTTAAGAACATTCTATTAACCTTCAAAGCAGAAAAAAATGAATACTGTATCTAAATTGAAAAGGTTAGAAAAAATTGAGTCCTTTGGTAGAGCAAGGCAATGCTTGATCTTATATGTGTAATATAATATTTGTTTGACCATAACAGATTGCTGTTCAAACCTTCAGTAATAGATTTTACGAACAGTTGTAAATAAGGCTATATTCTGCACATGTTTAAACTAAAGCCTTTATAAAAGCATTTTTAACATTAAAAAAGAGGAAAT
This sequence comes from Indri indri, assembly GCA_004363605.1. NCBI lineage: Eukaryota > Metazoa > Chordata > Mammalia > Primates > Indriidae > Indri > Indri indri. Next base: position 33,620 of record RJWJ010006824.1, on the reverse strand, counting down.
ATTGTCATCTCATTCAATTCTTATAAAAAGTAAAACAGATTATAAAAAACGGTTGCTGCTGAATGTGGTTTCAAGAAAGGGCTCTGAATATATTAAGATTAGATTCTAAATCACCTGAAATCAGGAACTTTGTTTTGCTCTTCATTTGCTCATTGCCAATAAACATGTGTTGGCTGAATAAACATAATTATAGATGTAGACAAAACATTATAAGAAAAATCACACATGAAAATTTAACCTTCAGAATAAGTATGCAACTATTTAAATAAATTAATTTGTAAACATTTCTCTTTCAAAGTGCTGATAAAACTCTTTCTATCCCTTTCCGAAATTTGATTGTAATTTGGGCCTGACAATCAGTTGTTCTTTTATTGACGCAAATATTTTAAGTGTGTTAATGCTGCAGTCCCTCATAAAATAAGCTTTTGGTGACAAAACAATGCAATGGTTCCACACCACTGAAAGCTATAGAACATTAATTTATTGCTTCCAGAGTTTATGTTTGAATGGAAAATAACAAATATTTCCTAACTAGGCAATTTATACATTTGTGTCTTTACTGATATATTCAGGATGTAGTTTAGCTCTTTTATGTCTGGATAATTATAGCACTTACCACAAAGACAAGCAATAAAAGTCTCCTGAAAATATAAGGTTTGGATTATTCAATAATAATATCCTCTGCATTTTTAATGGCTTATTGATTAGGAATTAATGAAATGCTATCTGAACGTACATTAGTGTATTTTTGAGTGGTAACTATTCAGAGTCAGACTATTACTGGGGTAACGGTAGCATATTCTCTTGCCTTCCTGGAAACAGCTGTTATCACCATTAAGATAAAGTGTAATTGAGTTATTCAGGAAATGTTTTGCCCAATATCTAAGTGTGCATCATTAATGAAGCTAAAATGAACTATGGTTTTCCAGATGTCAGAAAAACATCTTTGTTTTCCTGACAATATGTCTCCAAACATACCAGATTCATTCACGTGCAGTCTGTTCTACTTTATTTCAACAGTTTGGAGGAGGAATATATCAATGTGATTTAAAAATAGATATGCATAATAACATTTTTCTATATAAGGAAGAGATAAATATAATAACTGTAGCACATGTAATTTAATGGTGATCATAGGGATAGAGGATTTATGCAAAAGTCAAATGATAGATTAACTGTTCTTTGAATAATAGTTGGAAAAAATTACTAAGTGAAAATGCATATAATGGAATTCTTTCTATTTGTTCTAAATTTTAAAAGTAATTCTGTAAGCATCAGGTAATAATAAAACTGGAGTGATTAGTTAATTATAAGTGTCTGTCCTATGATTTTGCTGATCAATATGTGCAACATTTAATGGCAAATGTATAAGAAGTTTAATGATTAGGAGAGTATGGTCTGTTATTCTTAAGGGCAGCCTCTTTCACTCACTTTTTCAGCTCTCCTAGTCTATCCACAATATAATTTTTTTCTTTTAAAAGACAATTGCAGGTAACTTATAGCTTCACCTCTACTCTTCATAATGAGAAAATATTTCCTGTATTAGTTACAGAAAAACAGGTCTGTGGACCACATAACGTCTTTTTTTGTTGTTCCAAATGATAATTACTGGGCCTTTGTTCTCAGAGTAGGAGAGATGGACCTTGAGAGTTCAGCGATGTTAGCAAGATAGCGCAATAGAAAGCTCCAGACTTTGTCCCTCACAGGAACACTGATCTAACAATACATGGCCCAAGAGCCTTTATGAGAACTTCAGAAATCATTCAGGAATTGGCAATACCCCAGGCAAACTCAAAGCCAAGAGTAGCAACTTTGCAATGAGTAAGAAAAGCTGTTACATTTCAAACAGGTCCTCCCCTTCCCCAAAGCAGCATGGAAGGAAATTGGAAGGAAAAGGTCAACTCAGGACTTCTCCTTTGGGAGGGAAAGAGGACAGTGTGACACACATCAAACATTTCAGCTTTTGGAGAAGCTACCCAAGGGACTCACTTGAGTGCTGACAGTGAACTGGCAAAATTTGAATGCCCAGGGACAGCAGAGATCAAAAGAGAGCTCAGCAGCTATGCAAGCACCAGATAACACATAATACCACACACAGAAACCAGCATAACTCACCACAATTGGGAGTAGGTGGTTGACTGGTGGCTTTCTCTTGGGATGGAAAGAGGAGAGTGGAATGTGCATCTGATATTCACCTTTTCTGGGGGCTTCCTGAGGTACTGTTTTCTGTCTTGTCTGACTCAGAGTGCTAATGGGGATCTGGCATAATTTAGATGCCTGGGTGCCGCAGAGAACAATAGAGCTCATCAATGTGTGGCAGTGCCAGAGAAACTGCAGTACCAAAGACAGCTACTTAAAGAAGCAAAAAAGACTAGAAGCTCCTGAGAAAGAAACTGGAAAGCCTCTGTAATTGGGAAATTACATGCACAAGACTAGAGAAAATGCATGCCCATAAAGGTTTTAGAAACCCTCAGAATCTCTAGCTGGTTTGACTGGTTAAGGTATTTCCCTGAAATACTTTAAAGACTGGGAGAGGTGCCTGGTTTTTTTCAAATGCGTGGATCCCAATACAAAGCTATAAGACACATAAAGAAATGGGGAAATATGGCCCTATCAAAGGACCAAAATAAATCTTTAGAGATTAAGTCTAAGGAAATAGATTTATATAAATTTCATGACTAAGAAGTTTAAAAGAAGTAAAGAGATAATCACTGAGATTAGAAAAATAATACAAGAACAAAATGAGAATAACAACAAAGAACTAGAAAAAAATATTTAAACTAAACAAAACTTCTGAAGTTGAAGAACACAATAACTTAAATGGAAAAAAAATCACTAGAGAGGTTCAACTGCAAACTTGATCAATCCAAAGACAAATTGGCAAATATGAAAATAGGTCATTTGAAATTATTGAGCTGGAGGAATAAAAAAATAATGGCAAAGAGTGAAGAGAGTCTAAAAGACCTGTAAACCATCATGAAATGGCCAATATGGGAGCTCCAAAAGAACAAGAAGAGAAAGAAAGAACCATAAAGCTAATTTAAAGAGTAATGGCCAAAAGCTTTTAAAATCTGGGGAAGGAAGTGAATAAGTAGATTTGAGGAGCCCAATGGACTACAGCTAGGATGCACATAAAGAAATCTACACTGAGATATATTATAATAAAATTGACAAAATTCAATAACAAATAGAATTTCCAAGCAGCAAGAAAAAAGATACTCATTATACACAAGGGATCTTTTATAAGACTATCAACAGATTTCTCTGCAGAAAACTTGCAAACCAGAAGGAATTGGGATGATACATTCAACGTGCTGAAAAAAGGTGTCAGACAAGAATACTATACCCAGTAAAAATGTTCTTCAGAAATGAAGGAGAAACAAAGTCTTTCCCAGATAAATAAAAGCTATAAGAATACATCACCACTAAATCTGCCTTAGAAGAAATGCTAAAGGGAATTCTTCCAATTGAAATAAAAGGACACAAGACAGCAACATGAAAGTGTATGTAAGCATATGTAAGTATAAAACTCACTAATAAAGGTAAATTTATACACAAATACAAAATATTGTAATACTATAATGGTCTATAAATTGCTTTTAATTCCAACATAGTAGTTAAATACAAAGCATAAAAACTATAAATTAAAACATGTTAATATAAACACAATATAAAAAGATGTAATTTATGGCATCAAATTTTAAAAAGTGAGGGAGAAAAAGAGTAGAATTTTTATGTGTGATTCAAGTTAAGTTATTACCAGCTTGAAATATAGTTTTGTAATGATAAGGTATTTTATGTAAGCCCTATGGTAACCACAAGAAAATACCAATATAAGATATACAAAACAAAATTAGAAAGGAATCAAAGACTGTCACTACAAAAAAAAAAAAAAAAAGAAGAAACTAAGGGAGGAGGTAGGTCCAAAAAGCTACAAGGCAGTGCTATAGACTATTTATGTCCCCCCAAAATTCATTTGCTGTGGCCTAAATTCTCAATGTGATGATATTTGGGGGTAAGGCCTTTGGGATGTAATTCGATCATAAGGGTGGAGCCCTCATGAATGAGATTAATGCCCATATAGAAAAAAGGAGGAGACACAGGATCTCACCCTCTGCTCTCCACAAAGTGAGGAAACAATGAGTAAGTGGTCATCTGTAAACCTTGACTCAAGCATAATAAAATCAATACATGTAACCAAAAACACATGTACCCCCATAATATTCTGAAATTTTAAAAAAGTAAATGAAAGAAGAATTTCATGTTTAGGTGGGAAGGTAGGGCATGTAGTACTTTTCAGATTTTTAATCTTAATATTTCCTCCTCACCCTTCCCACTGCCCAAGCATCTTGCTGGACTAGTTTCCCAGACTTATTGCTTGGAAAATGCAAAGGGGACTATCCTTGGTTTTGAAAGGGACCTCACAAGTAAGGGCCACATGATCAATGTTTCCCAACAAGTGCCTCCTCTCTAGAAGGTTGAATTGCTTGTCGATCATGTTCTGCACCATGAGCAACATCAGGCCTCTAAGCCTTGAGTGTCCCTTTGGCTACTTGTGGTGTCTATCACTTGGTGCAGAAATTTGAAATTTCAAATCATTCCCCAATCTTCCCCCTGAGGGTTTTATTAAAACATTTTTAAGATAGTCTTGGTAAGTTCTCAAGTTTTAAACTTATATAATGTGTTAGTCACAATACGAATTTAAAAATAAAGGTCAGGGTGGCGAGGACTGTGGTTTGAATATAGGGATCTAGCAGCCCTTTCCTAGAAAAAGACTAAAATGAAGAAAGTTACATAAATATAGCAAAATCCCACATCGGTATATCTAATAGCTAATATCACAAATATCAAAACCCTGCTGGAAAAAGAAAACAAGAGAAAGAAAACAAAGGGGAAATCATTCATCTTTAAAAAGGGATTTAGTTTCATTAGGAGTACATATATTTAAAAGAGCTAGGAAGAACAGACATACATCCCTTAATTTAAATAGGGAAAGGATATAGGAGAAGGCACTATCTGAAATAAATAAGGCACACTCCTATTGCAAATCGTTTATGCAATGTGTGCAAACAACATGCAAAATAAGCTATCTTAAATATTTGATGACATGGAATTTAAAGTGTGCGATGCAGTTTTTCCTTTACTTTGGTAGGCTGTGGGTTATAGTTATAATGGTAGAAACAAAGAATGCGGGTGGGGACGGGTCCACATCTCAGCACAGAAGAGTATTATTGTGTTACTGACATTGTCTTAAATATCTGTGAACAGTGATAAAAAAAATAAGACCACCTCTTATTTTGTTTTGTTATTTAAAATCTCTACAAACAATGAATCTCATTTTTGCCTGCACTTGAGAGAGACCACTTCTGCTACTACTGCCTTCATAGCCACTGGTTTACTGTGCATTAGAAATGAAAACCTGGCTAAATTACCTGGTGGAAATGGCCTGATGCCAAAGTGACTTTGCCAAACTGAGAGGACAAAAGAACATGAAACTCAAGATCTCCCAGTAGGGGTGACCCATACCACATCTTCCTCTCCGCCCTCCTAGTTACGAAACAGTACAGAATTAATCAAATTCTAATATATTCAAAGAGAGACTATTATTCTACATTAAAAATAAGTTTTATAGAAGAATATCAATATTATAGAAAAATGTTTCAAATACATTGGTTAAGTATAATAATTCTACAAATAGAGAGGTTACAGTATATATATATGTATACATATATATGTACATATATATGTATATGAATATATACTCACGTATATGTATTCACATAGAAAACGTGAAACTAGAACAGTAGAATTACATTCAATTTTTATTTCTTTATTTCATGATTTTCTCTTTTTTAACTTTATAAACAAGTATTATAATTACTATTAAAAAGACAAGAAATTTGAGATTTTAAAAGTATAAGTTTTCCATCTAAAGGAACATTATAGCAATGTGGACTTGTACAATAACTTTATTGATGATTTCCCTTCTCAAAAGTTATTTAAAAAACAGCCCCTGCAAGACTTTAGCCAGCTGCATGTGGGTGTTCACATTAACATGCACATACACACACATATATACATATGAATATCCTTTTTAATATCACAGTCATCCAACAATAATTTCTTGAAGATCAAGATGCTATAAAAGTTAAGAGGACTCTAGAATCAGATAACATTAAGATTTAAATCTGATTTTCACTCCTTGTGTGACCCTATGCAAGTTTTTTTTCCTAAATAAAACCTGTACATCTTTTTATCTAAGCATTCGCCTTTAATATCTGGACTTAACAATATGTCATTCTTATGAGGTTTAAAATTAGAAATATATTTAAAGTGCTTAGTGGAATGTCTGGCACATTATAAACATTCGATAGATGCGTATCATTTTTATTGTGTAGTGATGCAAAATACACTGTGCTAGAAATGTGGAAATAAAGGTAATACTGTGAGATGATCTGTTTTTTCAATGTGGTTTTGTAATCGATACTTGTGAAAGATTAGAGAGGATAGAAATAATGAAAAATTCTATTTTTAGTTTGACTATCAGCATGCATTGTGCAAATCTATTAACTGATTCTATTTTCATTTTTATTTATTATAACAGGAGGATGAAAACATTTTCCCTTATTGATGGTATACTATACTGCCTTTTCTGATCATCATCTAACATTGTAGAAAGCGGTGTTTGTTATCTGGGGCATAGGCAAATAAATATTTATTTAATATAATTGGAAATTTGGGTCAATGACAGGAAATGCTACTCAAACTTGAAAGATTTGTCCACATCATCATTTTCTGCGTCTTGAAATTCCCAGCTGCTATAATACAGCTCAGTTGAAATATTAGAGGTGGAATTTCACAAATCTGTTAGCTTGCCAACATTTTTATACATCAAGAAAAAAAAAAATCATTGTCATTCCAGACCTTTGTCTCTGCCAATGTAAGGAATACTTTATCAAGAATGCTACCTTAAATGACCTTTCAGAATTTCAGTGTATATTTTCTTCACTGAATCTTTAGCCACTCCACTGGCAAGAGTTGGCTACAAATAGTTGCTATGCCTAAGACAACAGTTTCAGGAAAGGTGAAATCTATAGACAAAGGATTCTAAAGCGTAGGTGATACGTCCAAAACTAGGTTTCCTTAACAGGTCTTATAGCCAATGACAGTAAGTACTTTGAACTCTGCAACATAAACCTCAATTGCGAACAAAAAGAAAAGAGAAAGAGGAGGAGGAGAAATAGAGGGGAGGAGAAAGCAGGAATAGGAGCAGCAGATGAAATAGAAGGAGGTACAGATGGATGAGGAAGAGGAGCCAAAGGAAGAATAGGTAACTGAGAAAGAGAAGGGAGATGCAGAGAAGGGGATTGGGAGTACTTGTGTGTATCTTTGTGTCTGTTCTGTGGTTTTGTTCCAGATTTATAGTTTACTTGGTAGTACAAGAGAAAAAAAAAAAAAAAACTATTGGATCCTTTTCAGAAGCTTTCAAACATGCATAAGCCTCTTCCACCCCTTAAAAAAAAAAAAAAAAAGGCAGGCAAAGCTAGTAAACACACAAATGCACACAAGCAACAAGAAAATTCCTCAATTCTGCACTTCTCCTTTTGAAATTGTTTTATTTCTCTCCTTCCTTTATAACTAATTTTTGTGGAAAACCTGCCACTTTCTTGTCTTCCATTCACTTCATCTTAATTTGAATCTTGTTCCATCATATTTGCTGTACAGAAAAATACTAATGCCATGCTTTTAATGACAATCTAATTACCAATTCCAACATAATTTTTTCAATTCTTATACAACATTTTACATGTCTGACATTGCCGATTAATTCTCTTTGGGGATCCTTAATGACATTCTCTGCAGATTTTCCTTCTACTCTCTAACAGCTTTTCAAGTGGCTTCCATTGGCTTCTTTGTTCCTCTGAATCCTTAAATATTTCCTAAGATACTCATTCAGCCCTTTCAATTTATGTCCTAACATATTTTCTTGTGTAATACTACCATTATATTTTCAGCTTTTATAACTACCAACTAATTGCATATCAAATAAATGAATTTGTAAATTAATTAACTTACTCCTAAGTCACTGTTTCCATCACATATCATCTGTGAATCTCCTGACACACCTGTTTAGTGTCTTCTAGCTGTCTCTACCTGTTAGCCCCTAACATGTCTCTCCTTTCAAAATGAGTGCCTCATCTTGCTTTTTTGTTTTATTTATTTATTTATTTTTTTCATTCTTGGGAGAGGCACTACTATCTACCTACTGGACTACATCAGTAACAGGGGATTTATTCCAGACACCTCCTTCCCTACCATGGTTCAAATTCAATTAGTCAGAAAGTGTCCCAGATTGTATCTCCTATATATATATATATATATATATATATATATATATATATATATATATATGATCTATTCCTCTCTAGTTGCATAGTCATTATTAATTCAGATTCTAATAACACCATATATAGTTCTACTCACCCATCTATCCTGCATAAAAATTGGTTTGATCTTTCTATGTTGCAATTTTGATAACATTATTTCCAACATAAGGTCATTCAATAACCAGCCCCCATTGGCTACAGAATAAATTTTAGTCTTCTTAGTATTATTGGAATGTGGGCATGGAACTTTTTTGACATGCTGCATACCTTCTTTTTTTAAGCCTTCTCAAATAACCTTCCTATCAAGCATTCTATTTTCCACTACACAAAATAATTCATAATTCATCAAACTGGCCATATTTACAAAACCTGTGCCTTTGCTCATGGTGATTCCTCTTCTTGGAATACCTTTTCTTCTTAGTTACATGTATAGTTTTGTCAAATTCCTACAAATTCTTCACGGCTCACATTTCACTTCATTTCCTTTGAGTAGTTCTCATTGGGTTTTTGTTTTGTTCTGTTTCTGTGTTTGTTTTTAATAACACCTTGTAAATACTGATGCTATAATACTCATTACATTCTCCCTCTGGCTAATAGACTCTAAGTGAACAGACACTGTGTCTTACACGTATTTCTATTCCCAGCAACTAGCTCAGTACTCAATGCATTACAGTTGTTTAACAAATATGAACACAAATGCATGTTGACGAAGGACTTGCATGTCATTGTTCTTCTATTTGTTTGATTAAAAAGGCAAAATATATCATTAGAAGATTAAATATGTAAGCAAGCAAAATGAAGAAACTCAAACTTCAATTAAACCACTCAGATCTATGTGTGATTAACATTTTGGTACTTATTCAAGCATAAATTTATGCAAAGCCTACACAGGAAAAAAAGTAGTTCACAAGGCATATGTAAGAACTGTTGAATCCACTGGTGATCATCAAATTACCGTAAACTAAGACAACACTGGGAACTCTTTTTAAAAGGAAAAACAAATCTGGCAGTGAATCTAAAATCGCATGATACATAGGATTGGTAAAATGTAAATATAAAATATGTAAAGTATAGGAAATCACACTCATTAACCTTTCCTTTTGCATTTCTCCCTCTTCCTCTGCCCCCCTTAATATCTGTTTATGCATCCATCTACCTATTTGTATTTTCTCACTGTGGAGAGACAGAGAGAGAGAGAGAAAGAAAGAAATACATCCAGGTTAAACTTTAAGAAATAATTACTCTTCCACAGCCAGCCTCGTCTTCATCCTCCCTCAATAGCTTTCTTTAATCCTTAGTTCATTTTTGCCTTTAGCTAACTCTTCTGTTTTATGTTGGCCGGAAGAGGAGAAGGACATGTGTGGTGGAAGGAAAAGAGAAACAGGTAATGAGGAAAAGATAAACAACGATGAGCACATGATGTCCGTCTGATGTCCGTCTGATAAGGATCCTCACCCTCTGAAACTACCCTTCTCTCAGTCCAGGCTCTTGTCCAATTTTTCAGAGTTCAAAGGCTTCTGCTCAGCAAAGCATTTAAAGTGGATTCCCCTTTCTCATTGATTTGTGGCTTCTTTTTAAAGATGTCACAATCCCAGAGTTTTGTTCTCAATGTATTAAATGAAAACCTACCCCCTTCTGTCCATGCCTAGGGAGTTGTCAATTACCTCGCAGTCATTCGGCCTTTGCTAATTGCAAAATAGACTGCTGTCCTTACTGCCCTCCCAAAGGGCTTTCCCCTCATCTAGATATTACATCCAAAATTTTATTACTGTTTGTTTTCCTTTTTTTTAATGGAAGGAATTTAATTTTCATAGAACTCAAAAACGTGCTTAAGGAAGAGCTTTTGGTCCCCCTGGAAGACACTCTTCATGTTAACAATCCACTACACAGCTCATCATTCTCTTGTGAGGATGAGTCAGGTTGCCAAAGGAGTGACAGCATAGAACTTGTCTCTTGCCCAGTCACTCTGCAAGTTAAGCCTTATTGTATCTTAAAGAAGTTCTGGTAACTTTTTTGCCTATCTCATTTTTCATTTTCTTCCCTTCATGTTTCTAGCTGATGCCAGATATGGAGATATGAAAATGCGAGAAGATGGTTTCAGTATTTCCCTCCAGAAGCAAATGTTCCAAAATTACTCCAAGAAACACAACTGTAGAAAAGTTGTGAATGTAGTTCTATTTTAGAAAAATATTTTGGGCCATTCAGGTAGATATCCAGATAGCTAAAAACTTATGACATGCCTAACTAAGCTTTGCATTTTCCATAATGACTCTCTAACAGTGACAAAATGCCATAACAACAAAATAATAAAAATAATGCCAGTAATAATGGTGATGGTGTGATGACGACGATAATGATGATGATGATATTGGTAATGATATTTGAGCTCTGGCTGCACTCTCGAAATATATTTTGGACTATTTGCTATTTGTTTTAGCTATAGTGTCTTCATTAAACCTCACAACCACCACAAGAGATAGAATTGCTAGCTCCGTTTTCTTGGGAAAAAAAGATAAGAAATAAGAAACTAAGGATCGGACCCCACTCATAGTTGACCCAAAGTCTCAAATCTGTCTCTCACGGTCTATGTCTTCTTTTGAATACTTCTGTCCTGCTGGGAATTCTAGCAACTTTCATGTAACTTCAAATCAGAAATAATGTGAGGGATCACATAGTCCTGCTCACTTATTTTAGAGGGAGGAAATCAAAACCCATGGAGTTAAGCAATGTATTCATGGTCACTCAACAGGTGAGTTTCAAAGCAGGCCGTAAAATTTAATCCCCAGACACATAATACAATCTTCCTTCCATGACATCTGAAATGGCTACAAAAAATTAGGGTTCATAATTTGACAGTTGTGCATAAGTGTACAGGGTGAAAGGGATGGAATATTTAAAATCTCTTAAAGTCTAATATATACATCCATCAGAGTACATCCTGCTGCCTATTTTGTTCATGGACAAAAATGATGCATTTCACACTGTTCAATTCTGAAACAATCTTTTCCTCCCCGGCACACATGACACTAATAGTATTGTGAGTAGGGAGAAAGTCATTTTCATTCTACTGCAAATTCTCAGGATGCTCCTTGTTGGTTTCTTTCTTATTAAAATGATGAGCATATTGGTTTGGGTCCTTAGTCTGTAAGTACACTATTGATTAAGGAGAAGTTATATAAATTCAGTAATATCTATGGCATATCATAGTATTATTATAAGTATTATACAATAACTGTTACTCTTAGCTTAATAAGCCCTGAAAAATAATTGTTTTGCATTATAAACTTGTAACTTCTCACAAAAGGAAAATACCCTGAAGCAATTTCACACCATCTTCACATATCTTCTGCCAAAAGTTATATAAAGCCAAAACTCACAGCCTAGAGCTGTAGCAATGTAATTAGATTCCTATTTTACAACTAAATTTGCTGATTTCATCGGAGAGTGTTAAGTTATATATTTTGCTTATGATGTCGATGTCATGGTTAGAGGTTAGAAAAGTTGAGTTACCATTAATTACAGTTTTAGGGAATGATTTTGAGACAAGAGCAGTGCGAAATTACTATTGAGATGTTAATGAGACCCACTTAAGTCATGGGATCATGGGTTTATTTGCTCTTTAGAACCTATCCCTCTGCTCAAAGTATCTCCAGAATTTGTAGGACAGAAAATAAAAAGGCATACAAAGCAGCATATGATGTGGGTAAGCAATTTGATGGTCCAAATATCCAGGATTCCTGAGCCAGAGACATGGGCGATACACCTCTGGCAAGGCTGATGCTGGTGGAGGGCAGAGTTGCATGCGGTGAGCAAGGTCTTCCCATACAGACTCTTAATAAGAGACATTCTCAACATCTGTTCTGAGGATCATCTGTATCTGCCTCAGCCTGTGTGTTTGTTAAAGAGGCATATTCTTTAACTCAATCTACCCAAATCAGAATGTATTGAGTTGGAGTCCTGGAATATGTACCTCTGACAAACTCCCCAGGCAATTTTCATGCATACTGAAGTTTGACAACTATTGATCTATAGCTTGGTGACAGGCAGTTGGTGAGAGGCAAGTAGATAATTAACAGGTGCTAAATCCCATAAGGGATATCACTTGAGTTCCACTGGGAAGGCTGATCACTGACTGCATCAGGGAAACTGGGAGAGACCCAGACAGGTAATTGGCGTTAGGGGTATCTGTCAGACAGAATAGTGGCAGAGCTCCAGACTCAACTTTGATCAGAGCTCCAATCTCAGGGAAGAAATAGATATGTTTGGCTCCTTGTTGGAGCAATGTTGAAGCAAGCATGGATGGTAAAAAGGGAATAAGGAGTCAGGTTGAAGTTGAGAACATAGGGTCAGAGTTTAACTGTAGTACCTACATGTAAATGTATTTACAAATATATGCAATCACTCATTTGCAGGTGTTTTCAAAGTTCTATTGATACATAATATAAGAAAAGAACAGAAAGCAACACCCTCTCTCTTCATCCCACCCCTACAGAAATATGTGAACAAAATGGAGAACAAGATATCGATAAGAATGAAATTGCTGTGGAAATGTTTTAATGGTTATTTACTTTTCTATAAAAAGAGGACTAATGATCCTGGTGATAGTCTTATGTTTCATCCCACACATTATGCTATTTCATTGACTTGCAGGGGAACAGAGGCCTTTATTGTGGGGCTACTGTCATTCCTCTTTTATGACCTCTATTTAAAATGCAACACTAGAACCTGGTGGTTATTCTAGCACTTTCCTGGAAGTCAGCCTCCCTTGTAAAAACTAAGCCATTCTCACCTGATGTCTCCTCAGAAGAGTTTATCTTAGCAAAAAGGAGGAACCCAATAGTTCTTCTCTGAGAAATCCTGGTCAAATCTTCTCATCCAATTAGATGAGAGAGGGCTGAGGAGGATCAGGAGATAAGAGGAAGTAACTGGCTTTGTCAATATGGTGAACACTCATTGGGAACCCCTCAGCAGAGAACAAGAGCTCTTCCTCCTCCTAACATATATGCAAGCTCCTAATTAATAGTATTGTGAAGTTACCTGTCTATCTCTGCCTTACATATATTGTAGCTATTTAATTCATTCACTAAACACTTTTTTTAACCTCCCTTGTGTGCAATGTGGTGATACAGGCACATCTCTAAATAACACTGTTGATGTCCCTAAACTCACGGAATTTGGAATGCCCAATGGTAGGATTTGTGTTTGATTTATCATGTGACCTCACATGAAGAATATTTGTCAAATGAAATCATGGAATAAGTATAATAAGAAAAGATTAGTTAGGGTTAATTCTGTTTCCTTTTCCTGCATTCTCTTTAAAAGGGAGGCTGTAATATTGTGTAAAAATTTTTTTCTACCAATGTTTGGAAAGATTATACTGTTTGTGACCAGATCAAAATAAGAATGCTTTCTATAACATTGAAACAATAAAATCATGTTTTGATTTTTTAAGGTTGATGGGAAACATAATCTAGTGATATATAAACAAATTTTATTGCATAAAAAATAATATATTATACAGTAGTTGGAAGGAAAGGCTGGCAGCTGGCAAAGAGAGTTGGAAGATCAGTGGCATTGAATTAGAATGCTTAGAACGTGGTTTCTATGATCTCTAAATGTCTTGAAAGCAGTGTCCCCTATCACACTACAGGCAGTTTTCTTTTCAATATTATGTTTATAATGTAGGAGCGTACTAGTTGTTCTAGTTTCCAATTAAATTAAATTGCTGAGTTTTGTTTTTTTTTCTTTTAATATTCTTAAGTAGGAGAGACATTTTCTCAGAAGTGTCAGCTACCTACTGCATAATTTAGAAAATATGTATTATATTTAGTAAGTATACACTCCTGAAGGTAGACATTCTAGTTACTTTTCCCATTTTCTAAAGTTTTCAGATAGAAAGAAGTCTTCCAGAGTGTTTGGAACACTCTGCCCAAGAAAATACTAACTTTCCTGTGTGACAAGGAATATTGCAGACCACATCACTTATGATGAGCTCTAATGTATACTTTTGATGGTAATGCTCGTTTCTATTCTATCAGTGCTAATACAACCGAATAACCCATTTATGCAATTTTTCATCTTTCTACAAGATGGATGAGTAAGCTTAATGTATAAAGGGTGACAAAATGAAATATAGAAGTCTGGACAGAACAGAATAACCAAGGTAGCACATACAATTACCAGCATCTGTCAATCCTTCCCCATCATTTGTCATTCATTCTGTTACTAATTCTCACAGTTGAAATTATGTGTCATGGGATAAATGTAATGGAAAGTTACTTTTCAGCTGTTCTCAAATGAAGGATCAATGAAACACATATTCAGGAAAAAATGCAACTCATATTGCTTGTCATTTTCGCATTTTCAAGATGGAGGAAAATGTGCTCTCCATCTCTTTTTAGAAAAAGTAGTCTGGCTAGGAATATGCCACTTAAGGAGAATAATTTCCACTTGCTTAGAGAAAGATTTGCCATCTGTTCAGATAAATGAACATTTTCTAATGCTGAATCATATATTTATTAATACACTTGCTTTAATGTATGTATTTTTGGATTCTTTTGACATACCAGAGCATTAACAATGATTTAACAGATTTTTAAACATATTTTGGTTTCATTTCTCCTGAAATTAAAAAAAAAAAAGAATTTTTTTGAGCTAGTAACATTTAACTTCAGAACACTAGAAAGTTTGAAAATACCCAATGATTGTATTATTATTACAACATATGGTGTATTTTATAATGTTAACCGACCCCTTACCATGTGTGCAAACTTGTAATAAGTAAAACAGCATTGTATTAGCATTATCATGCACATACCTGAGTTGTAATATATGTGTATCACATACACATTTCAATGAAAATTAAGAGGAAGCCCAGAGAATGATCCAAGTATACATATCCACTTTAGTCTCTAACAAAAATGGAATTTCAAATCAGTACAAAGGATATATTTTTTTAGTAAATTGTGTTAGAATTTTGGAGAAAATGGGTTGAATTTAAGAGAATAAAGTCAAATGAATATTTTGATATGCTAATATTACGGATTTAATCTTCTGAAAATATTTCTAGGATATAGTAAAAAATGTATTCCAAAGTTTTAAAAATTTATGTACTTTTTATCTTTACAAACCATTGCACTCTTTTTTTTTAACCTAAGGAAATCATGAGAGGCTTGCAGAAATAATTACACACAACAATAATCATCTTGGCAAGTATTTATAATAATTTTATTCTTTTCTCTTTTTTCTTTTATATTTCTATGTTTTCCACATTTCCTGATGTTAAAAATTGATAAGTTAAATAACACTTTGGACAGTGGCTAGCTATTTATAAATCTCACATGAGCCATTAATATTGGCATGCTGACGAATATTTAACAAAACAAACAAACAAACAAAAAGTCCTGGTTAGTGACATCGGTGATTGACTCTGGACCCATTCATGAAAAAGGAGCACATCACAGGTTAGGGGAACTCCTAATTTATTTTTGCTAAACGTGTCTCTGTTCCTCATAGTGATTTCCTAAATAGTACCCTTTTTTGCTGTGTATGTGGTGAGAAACAGCATTTCACTGCTTAACACCTAGTTTAGGCAAGAAGGATCTAGCCTCACTTCCTCACTGCAGATTTGAGCACAAAACCCAACAGGAATAAACAATTTCTGGCCTAGTCCTATGTGAGTTTTTTTGTTTTTTTTTTCCCCCTAGGGAAAATCTGAGAGCAGAGGGAGACAGTGTCCAGAAAGAACAGGCAATGATGTAGAAGATACTATATCCTAATATTCTGAGCATTTTATATGACATCACTGTAACTGAGTTTTTATATATTAAAAATGAAAGAAGATAATCATACTCCCACTAACAATCAAAAGACAGTTATGAGGCTAGTGTTAGGAGTTAATTGTGGAGGCATTCTGCTAAGCAGAAAACATTAAACGGACATGAAGAAGCTTTATCATTGGACCATTTTTGGCAGAGTCCTTTATAAAAGGCCCTGAGGTAGCTTTATGATGCCACAACAATTCACCAAGTTTACAGAAAACAATGTCAAATCAATATTTTAGTCTCTCTTGTTTGTTCATTTTGTAGCTAATTAAAAATTATTAAGTAATTTAGAAATAAGTATTAAATAAGTCAGTCATAAGTACATTTTGAGAAGAGATAACTTCCTGTTTCTTCTCCCCCCCCCCAATGAAATAAGTAAATTACAATTCTTGGTCAGTTCATGCTATTTATGTCGATTTTCTTTTTTTCTTACTTCTAATTATTTGGGGAAATAGTGTTTCTTTCCATTAAATGATAACTCTCTTTGTAATACATATGGTCCTTCTATTGAAAACTGGTTTGTATACATTTTATATTGAAGACTTTCGAACCTTCGTACAAACCCCAATCCATTTACAGGCATCCTCAACAATCCTTTGCCTTTAAATGCGTAACAATGTTGTTATAGAACTTTTCTCTTTGCTTGCTGCTCGAACCAGCAGCCTGTTGATTTCCAACATATCTGGGGCCACCTTTCATTGCCCAAAGCATAAATGCAATAACTTTCACAAATTGTTATTAAATTTGAAGGTCCTTGCAGACATCATTAACTATTCAAAGAGCCTTTGAAAATAGAACAATGTGTTTGTATCAAAATACACTTAAAATAATATCATCAAGAGGACAAATAAAATCAAAATATGTCCTATTTAGACTCAGCGCTAGAGAAGCAAAACATATTAGGCTACGTATCAAGAAACCCATGTTGAAATGATAACTCCTTTATTTTAACGGAATAATTAGAAAAAAAACAAAAACACATGAATAACAAGGTTGGATAAGATAATCGTTAATTATCAAATAGTAACATTGTTTACCAGTAGTTCTTTACTCTCTTGTTACTATATCTCACTAGTCTCTCTTTTTAGATCTCCTTAAAGTCTCTTCCTTCTCTACTAAGTTTCTAAATGTTGGTGTGGCCCGGAGTCAGGCAAATTTATTTCTCCACTCACCTACACCATTTATCTGATCTCATCCATTTCTATGACATTAAAATTAGAATTTTGAGTATTAGAGACCGGAAGGATATGGGGAGAAGAGAAGATTAGGAGAATTTGGTTAATGGATACAAAGTTACAGCTAGATGGGAGGAATAATTTCTAATGTTCTGTAGCACTATTGGTTCATAATTTAGTGTATATTTCAAAAAGCTATAAGAGAGGATTTGATTTCGAATGCTTACAACACAAAGAAATAATAAATGCTCAAGGTGATGGATATGCACATGCTAATTACCCTGATGTGATCATTACACATTGTATACCTATGTCGAAATATCACTCTGTATCCCTTAAATATGTATAATTATTATGTGTCATCTAAAAATAAAAGGAAAAAAAGGCATCAATATACTGATTGTATTGTGTGTTTTGTGTGTGTACCTGTGTCAATGTATATGCATAATTTTTCCTCACTCTCAGTGGAGATCTTACCTTTGAGCTAGCAATTTGGTCCCTTATCTTGGGTTTTTCTTAATCTCATCTGAATATTAAGTCCAAAATGGAACACTTGATTCTATGTCCCCTGGCAATCTTAATGACACCAGCAACTATCCTTTTTTACAAAACACTTAGATGTTATACAAATTTCCTGTGTCCCCACCCTCCCCTTCATTTTTTTTTTCATATTTGAAATCTTTGTCTAATGTCTTCTCTTGGGAATAATATATGATCCTTAATTATTGATCAATTTAAGTACGAACACTCATAAACTTACCCACCTGGTGGAAATCACAATTTTTGCATAGAGTGTACACAGCATGAAGGCGTTTTATTGCAAGCTAACTCTGAAAGATTGCAAGTGTTGATTTGTTCTCAATATGAAACTAAAATTTCTGAAGGCAGTTAGAGCATTAACCCACTGCAGTCCTTCACACTTGAACCAGCAGCCTGTTGGTTTCCAAGACATTTGAAGCTACCTCTCAATGCCCAAAGCATAAATGCAATCACCATCACAAACTGTTATTGAATTCGTAGGTCCTTACAGACATAACTCACTGTAAAGTCTTATTTCTTTTGGAATATCGATAATGTTTATGCTAGGCAAATGTGACATTTCATTCTCCTTGATATAATGGTTGTCAATTGGTGATTCTTTATTATATTTCAGTCATGAAAGAGCAATCTGAAGCAAAGGAAATATGTTTTCTTGTTCAAAAACCTATTAGAAGAAAACAAATAAGGATTAGGGCATAAGTTTTTTTTCTAATTCCAAACGTAGTGAAAACAGTTGGATGCCCTTTTATGCTAAATATGTCTAGGAAAGAATCGAAAGGCTTGCTGAGCCAGAAACATAAATGGCTTTGATAGCGCTGGAGTTGAAAACCTTTATTTACATTCACTCAGTATGAATGTGAGCTTCCATATGGCCAAACCCATGGCTTATGAGTCTATGGGGAAGGTTAATATGTTATCTGGCTCTTCTCACACAAATTATATTCTGATGGCAACCATTAGCCTTCTCATAGTTTTCTTTCTTTTATGAGCCTTCTCAAACTATTCTCCCCCTTAGCCTACAAACAGATTGCCTCCTCCACCAGGACAGTTCAGCAAGATCAACTCTAAAGGCAAATTTTTTTCTCTTCTACTATAGAAAGGTAATGCTTTCTTAAGGCATTTCCTCCAGAATCAGTTAGCTGTTTGAAATTTAGATACAGAAAACCAGAATCAAGGCACATGCTTGGCTTAAGTTGGAGGATTTTATTATTTAGTTATGTTGGTGATGATGAATGGTAATGGCTATAGTCATTTTTTTCTTATATAACATGAAAATATATTTTTCCAGTGTTCTGCTTTCACATTTATTTTCTGCAATCCAAATGCTCACTCACTATACAGTATCTAGCTTAAGGCTATTGCATTCTAAGGAATGGATGGAATAGACAGACATAGAATAAAAATAAAACTAGTGAGATACCACAGCACAATTCATCATCCCTTTATTCATGCTGTCATTTTTTAATCAACACATATTGAGAGAGGTTCTACCTATGAGATACACAACTTTCAAAAGAAATTAAGATTCAAACTTGCCTGGATGTGCCTGGTGTGCTGGTAAACAGATCCTCAAGTAGATGGTTTGCATGAAAACTTATTTATTTTGGCAGAAGGTGAAAGGGGAAGGTTTTAGATGCTGGCATCTGGAGACTGAGATGGGGATGGGGGTGGTGCAGAACAATGCAATGTCCTCCCTTGCCCTGTAGCATGAATTGGGCCTGAGGCCTGAGGGGACAGAAGTGAGGAGAAACTGCAGAAGCTGTTTTCATATAGCCTGATATATGACACCCGGAGACAACCTGAAATCCTTACATCTCCAGACGATAAAACATGACTCAGAATGAAGAAGAGGAGATTTTTCCTCTTTTCAGCAAGCAGAAAAGAGCCAGAGAGACTAGGATGCTTAGTGGTCAATGAGGATGCGTGGCCCACATTTAGTGCTCAGCAGTTGCTTAAGAGAGTAATATTAAATTCTGGTATCATCAGACACACAGGTGCTTACATATCAGGTATCCCTTAGGGATTCCCAGAAGTGCTTGGAGGGTAATTATGGATCATTAAAATTCTGCTTGAGTAGGTACAGTAGAGTTTTTGTTACTATTGTTAATTTGACCTCACTCCTACCTGAAGATTGTTGAAGGTTAGGAACAACAGGTCTCACTTTCAAGGGGTAATTGAGATTTTACATACTGACCATAGAAAGGAGATACCTGCATTATGTGAGGCCAAGGTGCTCCCATGGTAGACAAATAAAGAAGTGCAACTGAGTGTAAGATGCTGTGATTTCAGAGAGCAGAGTTACATGGGAGCACAGAAAATGAGTATAGTTCATCTTGGAAAGACTGAGTTTTGAAATATACAGAGAAAAAAAAAAATAACAGATGAAGCACAAAAGGCAACCTCAGCAAGGGGAATCTCAGACATTCCATGGTACATTGCTGGACTTTCAAGAGCTTGGTCATGTTTGAACCACAGGTTTCAATAGGGCATAAATAAGAGTTAATAGAGAGAGATAGATGATAGATGATAGATAGAAAAATAGATAGATAGATGATAGGCATTTTTGAAGATATGGCTCTTTACAGGCATTTCACACGCTATCCAGGTGGTTACCTTCAGAGGCCCTGGCCACAGGTGATTTATTCATGGTGGCTCCTGACCCAAATTCAGCCAATTATGCTCTTCTCTGGAATTTATATGATGAACAATGAGATTAGGTTTTCTCTACATAACTAAAATTATAAAATGTAAATTCAGATATTACAAGTAACCATATTTTGCTGAGCAGACTTAAGATTATAGGGAGCCAGTCCTTAGCAAGACAAAAGAATGTCATAGATATTCAGAGAAAAGCAACAATGAGAAATGGAGTAAATATCCTGATGGCAGTTGACTCCCTTGAGTTCTAGACACTACTGTCCTCAGTTTCCATGAACATCCATGTAACCTTTACCAAATTATATTTTTGTTCAAGCTAATTTGAGGTCAGTATATTACATTTGCAAAAGAAAAAAAAATGGTACTGAACAATAAATCTAGGTTATTTAAAATTTATCAAGTATATGAATTTTTCAAAGAAAATTAAAGGCGGTAGAGAAAACAGGTGGAATAGTTCTACAACTCTATATGTCACTTGCAGAAAGATGCAAGAAAAGAGAGGATGGATCTCAGATGATAAGTTCTTGGCATGAGCATGATTAAGACAGATAAACTTTAGCCTGGTATGTCAGCAAGCTGATGAAAAGCAGGAGGTACTTTTTAGGCCCACAGCTGGGAGAGGTCTGGTCAGGACTTCGGGTTCCAAGGTAATGCCTCCTGAAGTGAGCACAGCCACTGATGACATGAAAAAAAATTCTCAGAAAGTATTAAGGGATTCAGAGGAATGGAGGTACTTTCAATTTAAATTTCTGCATTACATTTTAAAAACGTTAATGGAAATTGGAGGATTAAGTCTCCTGTGGTTACACATTGATATTTAAGTTTTCTTATCTAACTAGAAAACACAGTGCCTCATTCTTTAACGCGAGCCTTAAATTCCCTTGGGGCAAAATTGTAAATAGATGATGAATATAGTTATCAGATGCTGTTTAGCTCAATTACAAGTGCTTGCCACCATATTATATGCTATAAAAATATTCATATTCAGTGAAGAAATATAATCATTATTTTTTTGTTGTTACATTAAAAAGCGAGAGTTCATTCATTCACTTTTCAACATTCATTGACTGTGGGTTAGACAACACGCACTGGTTATATGTGGGAAATATGGAGATGTGACTATTAAATTCACAGTCGCTGCCCTAAAAGAAAAATTCAGAAGGTAATAAAACACAGAAAGGAAATCATTTCTTGACTGTCCCTCACTCAGTAATTCACATTTGGGAATAGCAACTAGACACTATCAACAGATATCTCCACTTGCCTCAGGACATCTGCCCCAATTGCATACTTCTGCCATGCCAGAGACAGCTGGGGCTTTCAAATAAAAAATTATTTTTGTTAGAGAAATTTGATATTAGTAATATTTGGAAATATGATCTAACCATATATATTTTGTAATCTACTAAGAAGGTGCCTAGGCTTCTATGTAGAGTCATGGAACATATAATATGAGTTTTGTCATAAACATTACACAGACAGTACATATAAAAATTAGATAGTTCAAGAATGTTTCCCTGACTTGATCAATCTTTGGGGAACTGAAAATTAAACTGCGTTGGAGAAGGCTTACTGGTTTTTCAATAGAAGGGAACCTCTTATAAAAACGTAATGTGTTTGCCAGCAAAAGGATTGTTCTCAGTAAGTTTCCATTTTATTATATAAAGTGATCAATTTATGTCTTACTCCACTATGAGTCCATAGACATTGTTAAAATCTACCATTTGTCACATTTTCTCTACTTCTGCAGTCACATCAACTTGAAGAGAAAGTCTGCAATTAATTTCCATTTATTCACTCAGAGTCTTCTTGCATTTATATAAAGAGTAAGAAACCCTGAGTAGAAAAACCATCAAAACAACATGAATCCCTAGAATGTTTCTAAGCCATACCAAAACAATTATGTATTTTACCTTGACAATCCCAATGATGCAAAATGGAAAATATTTTTAGCCATGTCAAGATTTTACTTTCAAGCAACCAGGATCTTTCCTTGGGCATAAATTAAATGGAAAGGAGAAAAGTATTGGAGGTTTAATTGCTCTCATCTTAAGGATGATCATAAAAAGATAAATTTGCATAATTTTTTATAATTTTCCATGCATCATGGCTCCATATGGGTGAGGTAGAGTGGACAATGTGGGTGAAGGGTGATCAGAGTAGGAGAAACAGGCTGAGTGGTAGAACGTGACCTCTTATCCACGCTGCAGCATGAGGGGACCAGGAGCACATCCAGAGAGACAAAGAGGGACATTGGATCCTTTGCATCAAATTCAGAGTTGCAGGAGAGTATGAAAGTCTGAGATGAAACGGAGTCAGGTGTAAACCTAATATCAGGGTAAATAATGAAAGCCAGTGTTTAAATAGACTTGCAAAAAATAGGACACACTTGCAAATTAAGTTTAAATAGAGTGGCAAAAAATAGGACACATTTGCAAAAAACAAGATACACTTGCAAATTAAGTGAAACGAGGGGCAGAAAGTTACAATTTTTACTTTATTTTTCAAAAATCTATTCCTATGGCAACGGCTCTTTTCCACAGCAGAAAAGCATTTCTTAAGTAGTTTTTCTTATGCCCAAATTGTAGATAAATAAATTGAGGATCTAGCAATTACATGATAGGTCGTATATTAAATTAAATGAAGATACATCTTTAAATCCTCTGACTGCAAATATTGTGTTTTTTATATTTTCAAACAAATTTTAAGTAATAGTCCACTTAATCCCAGCATAATGGTAAAATGATAAAGATCACTCATTTCTGCCAGTATAGGGAAAGTTTCTGCACAACTCAGTAATGTTTTAATAAACTTAAATATGTAAGGTAATGATATAATAAGAATAAGGCGAAAGGATCCAAATTGGCCTTAAGTTTCTAACCCTTTTTCTAGGCTTTAAGTCACACATTACTGAACTGTAGTGTTTCTGAATTTGACCATTTATGTCACAATCATGCACTAGGCACATCAATCATCAACAGAAGGAAATGATCTGAGGATTGTTTCCAATCATCTTTACATAATCCAACTCCACAAGTTATTTCACTGAGATTAAAAAAGATAAGACCATTAGATATTTTAAGAGACATTTGCCTTCATAATGACCCAGTTTACAGACAAACATCCAATCGAATCAGTGATATTGGGCCACAAGAAAATTGTACTCTCAGATGGCATGCATCTATTTCTTTGCATACATTTTAAGATGAGGAATATCAAAAATTAGACACATACTCATTCGCAAACAAGCGAGGTAATTCCCAGTGTGACCACATGAGCCCTTTCTGCTTGTGATCATCATCTGAATTAAGATTCACTGCATGCTTACCCAAACACTTATGAATTATTAACAGCATTAGTGAAGTTTGTATGTTAAACTGTTAGTAATCTCATTTAGAAAAACAGACATGTACAACACAAGGCAATCATCTGACTGAAAATCGGCATATTGTGATTCACATAAGGCATTGCTCTAAGAGGTATTATTGATATAACAACAACTGCTTTTCGAGCATAAAATGTCTTTAATATTAGTACACATTGATTAAAATTTGTTCTCAAATTCAGAAGCATTTCATTGTTTTAAAAAATGTCTAGAATATAGGAACAATGTAGAATTGAGGGTCAACGAAA
Organism: Indri indri; assembly: GCA_004363605.1. Taxonomy (NCBI): domain Eukaryota; kingdom Metazoa; phylum Chordata; class Mammalia; order Primates; family Indriidae; genus Indri; species Indri indri. The sequence continues at coordinate 9,404 of RJWJ010006824.1, read as the reverse complement.
TATCTGGTTACTATTACGTGTTTATCTCAAGGTGAATAAGCAAGAGATTCACAGCAGATACTTCTGCACGGTTTGGTTGTTATCCGTCCACAATCCCTTGTTTCTGAACTTACTGTTATGTATGGATGGCTGTGTGACAACATTTTGGCCTATGAGACTTAAGGCGAAGTCTGCTGGATGGCAAATACTCAGCTAGAAGGATATTTGCACCACCCTCTTCTTCCTACCATAAACTAGGATATTTAAAGATAAAGAGGCTTCTGGCAACCTGAGACCAAGGACCCACACATGAAGGAGAGCAGATCAGAAAAACAGAAAAAGCTTGAGACATTGGGGGAATGGTGGGCCACTGAATCAGCATCAAATTGCTATTGTCAAGATTCTTTATGCAGGAGGATAAACTCTTACTTGTTTAAGCTCATGTTAATTGGATTTGCTGCAGCCCAAAGCATTCCTAAGTATACTGCTCACTCTCAAGTTACCGTGATTAAAAAACTGAAGTGTACATAACATATATAGGTTTGCACAAGTAGATAGTAAAAAGGAGGTTTGACAGAGTAAGCATTACTAGGTTTCAAAGCAATATGAGGACTCCTTTATGAAATGTGGAGGAAATTAGAGAATGAAAGTTTCACTACCACAACATTCTAGACATTTAAAGTTTTTCTAAAGTATGGATTTTCTTTGTGTGATTGGGTCTTTCAAAATCCCATAAATCCAAGCAGTTTCTCTTCTATAATTCCTCTAAAAGGAATTCTTTACCTTTTATCAAAATGTTGATATTCTTCAGAAAATCCTTTAAAATCTTGTTTAAAATTATTTTGGTTAAAAAAAAAATGATGCATCCCAATTAGAAAATTTGGTGGGAGAGTTTATATTAGAAACAAGTTAAAGTTGTATGTATTTAAACCAGTCCCCGGCTGTGAATTAATGGGAAGATAATGTTTCCTTAAGAGTACATGGAGAGATTGCCTCCTCTATAGAAAGAACGAGTCAAGGTTTTGCTTTCAGCTTAGAGCCCCTGTGGTATAACATTCCCTTCCTTTCTTCTGCCAACACCACAGAAAGGAACAGAGGCACAGAAGGAATAAGATGCCCCTTCTGGAGACCTTGAGTGGCAGTAAGGCAAACAAGGGTCATCACTTTAATTAGTTTTAATAACCCAAAGCAGGGTGAAATGATTCCCTCCTGAGACAAAAGTTGCCAGCTGCTGAAAGGATGTTAGTGAAAATTCTGTTATGTCAAAAGTCTTGCCACATGATTTGAAGTTTTTATTAAGGAATCCAAGAAGTTAGAGTCTTCTGAGTAACATGTGAAAAGCAATCTAAAAGGAGATGAAATCTAATGCTTTTTTTTTTCCTTTTGCCAAAAGCTGGCTTCTTTTAAGGCATAGTCTTAATATCCTATGGTAACTCTATTATCATACCACATGCTCATCGTTTTTAATGATAAAAGAGAATATCGAAAGAAAATATGAATCATTAATGAATATGCAGGAAAGAATGAATCCGCCTCATTTCATTCCAATCACAGATTTACTTAGAGGTTTCAAAGAGCTGAAAACAAAGAACTCACCCTTTGAACCACTGAGCTCTCAATTCATAATCTTTCACTTGCCTGGTTCTAGGAAAGGGTAGAATTTTTGACCCTCCATTCACAGTGTAACTTTGAATTTATCATCTGCTTTACATCAAGAGATATGACTGATTAATCTAATTATATTTTGAATGATGTTAACTCTAGATTTCCACTGGATGCTGGTCTTCAGAATGATGTTAACTATATTTTCACTGGACTCTGGTCTTTTGAATTTTAGCAATGCATATCTACCTGAATTTTCATTGTTTGACTTGAACTTCTGAAGAGCAGGCATTTGAAATTCTGTTCATAGACTGTAAAGCTAAGCTTGATGATCTTCTCGTCTGCTATTGATTAATAAAAAAGATTTAGCTGCAGAAGATTTAGTATTGTAGGAGATTCTATTTCATAGTCTTTAACCAAAATACAGTGGATAGTTTTTTTTTTTTTTTTTTAATAGATGTGATGGGCAAAAGGACTGTGAAACCTAGATCAAGGGCCCTGCCTGCATATGGCCAGTTCTTCTATTTCTAGAATACTTTTTTGCCTTTTCCTTTAGGGAGGTTGCCTTTTCTGCAAAGAAACCAGTCATTGGTCTGCACTTTAACATCAGAGGAGAAGACATATAATTGAGTGTGGCCAATCTGAATATTTTGGTGGGTGATAATATGAAAAATATCTCTTGCTACTGAAGTCTCAGGAGTTGAGGATAATGGAAGGCTGGAACTAACTGGCACAGCTATTTTTGCACTCCTTGACCTAGCCATGCCTGGAGCAAGTTTTACTTCTTGGACTTCACAGTTATATAGGCCAGTATATAACTGACATTTCTTCTTTTGCTTTAGCTAGTTTGATTTTGCTTTCTATCACATGCAACTAAAATAAACATGACAAATACACTGTCTCATCTTCAATTTGCATGGTAATTGGTAGAAAGCATTTCAAACAACTAGGTAGTATGAACATTTGGATGCCATATCTGTCTGAAAGTCCATATCCAGTAGTGGGGAGAAATTGCCTTTAATAAAGTATTATTTTATTTCTTCTATTCAAAGCAACAGGAAAAAGATATAATTTGGATTATTTTGGAAGGATGATGTGGGTTAGGAATAATAAATTTGATTTTATTTATGTGATTCTCACTTCTTTGTAATGCCTATGTAAGAATTGTCTTTAAATATAGTATTCACATTAATTGTTTTATTTTCCTTCTATGAAGAAGTGTTGTTTCTTTTTATAACCAAGGAGTGGGTAACATCTGATTCTAGTCAGAATGCCCTCACTTATAACACGCAAGGAAACAAAGTGCAAGTTCTTCAGGATTAAATAATGTAACATACACTTTTTAAAAATTAATACTCTAAAGAAGCAGTTTCATAACTGACCTTCTATTTCTGTCTCTTTCCCTTGGTAATATTAGATGATATCTAACACAGTGATTTCCAAAGGGGAGCAAATGTACCCAAGTGAATGCTCAGAATTAAACAATGGGATACAGAAAAAAGGTATGTGAGTTTCTACATGCATTTTTGTATATAATTTTTAAGTTTTACCTATGTTGTGTGTGTGTGCATCTTGTTTACAGTAATCTCAGTCATGATGTGGCAGCAATTTCAAAATTTCAATGGCTCAACACTGTAAAATACATTTATCTCTCATGCTCTATGTCCGGAATAAGTTGGCTGAGGGCTTTGCTCCACACGGTTTCTCAGAGACTTAGGAGGACAGGGTCTCCATTGCCCTGTAGATGCACCAATGTGAACACAGGGCTTCTTCTATTTCAGTGGCCTATAATGGAAGCAGTGGGGAAATTCTGCAGGGCTTTTCACTGCTTTGTTGACTAACTATAAGATGGCCAGCAAGTATAGCCACCCATGTGGCCCAAAAAGAAAGGAGAGCTGAACATTGGTGAGTACTAATAATAGTTGCTACAGACCCTTTATTATATATTTATAGAGTATTATGTGAGTATAATTTTAAACAGTAAATATACAGGGTAAATGCTTAAAATTTTTTTACTAGAATTGTGTGTGATAAAAATATATTTGGAGACCATTAACTATTCATAAATTCGTTCGTGGTAGTCTAGCTTTTGGTTCTTTTTTTCTTTTGCCAACTTTATTTGCCTCTGTGATTACTTCCAATCATCACCATGGATTTTCCTATGTTTTCTAGTCTGCAGCCAACCTAAGTCCTCCTAATCCTTTCTCTTCCCAGCTTCTGTCATTGTTATTGATAACTCGAACACATAAAGGCTCAATCCAATAATTACATAGCACCTCTCCTTAAGCACAGAATGAGTAAGGAGTAAAATGAATGTTTTACATGTCCGGGCCAGGTCAGCAATTTACCAAAACATGGTACAGACACCACTCAGATCTAGATCTGGGGGTGGGGTGGGGAACAAGGTGGTTGATGATACCAGTGCCCTGGACACAGCTGCAAATTCAGAGAAATTTGTTCTCCATGAAGTTATCATGCTGATGGAATATTCTAGTTTACATGAGAGTTTTCTTTTTCTGCTGTACTGCAGACATCAGCTGTTTCTATCCTATAACTATTGAAATCACATTTCTGTAGTCAACCCTTCAAATTCTTCAAAAGGAAACAATAAAACCTTCCAAAAGCCAAAAATTTTCTACTAAGTATTTTTAGAGGTGTTGTAAATCTTTATTGTGTTTTTTAAAATTTTTTATTTTTTATTATTATGGGTACATAGCAGTTGTATATATTTATAAGGCATATGTGATATATTGATACAGGCAAATAATGTGTATTAATCAAATCAGGATAATTGGAGTAGCCATCACCACAAACATTTATCATTTCTTTGTGTGAGGAACATTCCAATTCCACTCTTTTAGTTATGTTAAAGTGTACCCTGACTTATTGTTGATTATAGTCACTTTGTTGCACTCTACTACATATTTTGAAGAGTATATAAATATAGACATCACATTGCACATGTCATAGTGAAATACCTTCAAAATCCTTTTAGATATGTCTGTTCTCCAAGCACTATCCTCAGTTCCATGGCTGGTATTTTTTTCCCCAGTTCTTTCTTCCCTGATGTATCTGGGCTTGACAACTTCTATCACTTTCCTATCAAAATTGCCACCAGAAAACTTCTAATTCCAGAGGGGGATGGTGAGGAGGGACAGTTCAGCTACAAGCCTCAAATTGGTAAAATAAATCCTATTGTAGTGTTTACCAAACAAATGACCTCTGAGGAATACTTACTTAGAAAATAGTTCAGGCATTATTATTATATTATTATGTTATTATGTTATGAAAGCCAATGTATTTTCTCCTAACTCCCACTTCAAGTATCTTATCATAGATTTTTTTTCCCCAACAATTTTAATACTTCCTCAAGAGGAATTCTAGTGAAAGCAATTTCTCTATATTATTACATATATTGTTAAATTTTCATTTTGGTATCTCCCTTTATTTCTGGAATGCTTTAGCTATTGTCGGTCTTGGTCATAGACTTTGCTGTCCTTGAAAAAAATGATTGAGTAGCAGAGTAGAAGGACAGATTCGAAAAGTATAATAATAATGTATTTAATATGGCACCCACAATAATCTGTTCAGCTTTTATTCTTTCCCACATTGCCACAAAACACAAAACAAGCACTGGTCTTCTATGATTGACTCCAGAACATACATTTTATTTCCTCCTTCTTCTTTTTAAAATTTTTTTGGAAAACAGTAAATCAAAAACAACAAAAATTATTATTATTTCTTATTAATAATCTCAAGATTTGAAGCAGAGTAGTTCATTTGTGTACCAGAATAATTAATAAAATTTTAAAATCTGCAATTGTACAAAATAGCATGAACAAAAATTGCATGTGTTGCATATAGTAGGAGAAAAAGATATGTTACTTAATATGAAGCCATAATTATTTTTGGGGAGACAATACAACAAAGGGATTAAGAATGCTATCTTTCCCTCTGTATTTAGCCTGAGCAAAGTACTTAACCTCCCTAATCTCAGTATCCAGAGCTAGAAAATGCTAATAATGGATCTCAGTGTATTGTGAGAATTAAGTTAAAAAAATCAATCTGTATCTGTTACGTAAAAGCTTACTATTATTATTATTGGGGTTGTTGTTGCCATTATCATTAATTTTTAAAAGTCATTCTAAAGATGTTTCTAACTTTCCTTTTTTTTTCTGTCTGTACTGGCAAGTGACTTAAAATATCTAAGATTTGACTTCCTTATCTGAAAAAAGGAGTGATTAAAAGTTCGAGGGGGTAATGATAGAAGCTAACTGTGATAAAATAGATAAAGTGCCTAGCACAATAGTCAGTAATGGTTGGATGTTCATTTTTATTATTAATAGCCATATTCTTTAAATATCTAACAAGTGTCATGCCATTGCTCTTCCTTATTTGGTTTGGGGAGAGGCAATCTCCCACGAACTTTGAGCAGCCTTGAAAGTTCTTGCTGGGTAAATCTAGGAGGTAATGCCCTAATTGTTCTTTACCAGGAACATTTCTCAGGGTTGTATTTGAAGGGCAACCTTTCTAGATTAGGTAATACCCGTTTTCTCTTTCTACCAAGTCCCTTTCCCACCTGACTCTCCATCCAGACAAAAATAGGCTTGCTTCTGCTTTCCGAAGAGGTGGTGAATCCCTTAAGCAGTGTTCCTGTCCGGTAACATTAACCAATTTTATGTGCAAGCATCCAAAATGGGCCCTTTGCATTTCGCCAGTAGGATTTGGGTGGTGTAGAGAACTGATGCAAGCCAACAGGAAGTTCTGGCTACTGCTGTTGCAATAAGCAATAAAATCCTTTGTCTCTGACCCAGGACCCTTATGACTTCTGTTAGCATCTTGAAATTGTGGCAGGCTAATATCAGCTTGTTAGCAGGGTAAAATTTCAGATGCTGAAATTTAACTTTAAAAGATATTATGAAACATTAGTTTTTCAAGAAACATCAAAATTAAAAGAACTGTTGGAATAATTTGTAATTGACACACTGAAGATTTAACTCACTACTTTATAAACATGGTACCTCACAGTGAATGAAAACTGGTAAAGCATTACCTAAAAGTGTATGATCTACTGTTTTGATGAATGTGCAAAATTGATTTCCCCCTACTTTCAACAACAGTATACAAAAAGTTTTATTCAGAAAAGGTTAGGAAACTCTATTTTATAGCATTCTATCCAAGTTAAATGGTTACCTGACCTAACTAGGAAAATGAACTCTGCGCAAACCACGCCCCTGATGTTTTGGACTAAATCAAGAGGAAAGTTCTGGTGGTAGACCTCAGAGTTGAATCTGATAACTGAGAAGTCTGTATTATAAGACAAGTTTATAAGGAGAAATTTGACTTGAGAAACTGAACTTTTAAATTTTAAAGTTTGCTGTAATTTTAAAGTTTGTTATAAGTAAAGTTCAGAAAATGCATAAAAGAGACAAAAAGAAGCACAGTGGCTCATCCCAGTACTTTGGAGGCTGAGGCAGGAGGATTGCTTGAGGCCAGGAATTCAACACAAGCCTGAGCAACACAGGAAGACCCCCTCTCTACAAAAAATACATCCAAAAAATAGCTAGGGGTGGTGGCATGAACCTATATTCTTAGCTACTTGTGAGGCTGAAGCAGGAGGATCCCTTGTGCCCAGGAGTTTCAGGTGGCTATGTTTAGGGTACTGCACTCCAGCCTGGAAGAGAAAGCAAGACCTTGTTTCTAAAAAAAATAAATAAATAATTAAACAGAGGGGTTGGGGAGAGACAATAATAAATGGAAGAAATAATTTTGAATTGAAAGAGCTACCTAGATTATTCCTTATACTAATGTTTCTTATAAGTTAAATTTATACACATTCGAAAGGTAGCATAGTCAAGAGCAATGTATTCAATTTAGCATTTTTTTGCCTTTAAATTAGTGTTCAAAAGAACTATGAATGCAGAATATTTATACTTGTGAATTCTTGTCAAGACGTTGTTGTACCTTTATGTGAAATCCCTCCCTGCCTTAGTTCTAAATTCCTAGCATTTGATAGCTAAAGTATTTTTATACCATATAGGTATCTCAATGAAAAGAAAGTGGGACTGAAACTCACAACAATAAATGGAGGCTGAGTGAGAGTTCTGTGAATTTTCCAGATCAAAAGCTGGTGGAGGCAGTTGGAGGATTAATTATAAAAGTAAGAGCTACCAAGCTATTCTGTATGTGTCAGTGAGAAAGAGCCATGCAGAAATCTTGAAACACCCACAAAAGTGACTTAAAAAAGCTACAGTCACTGCCTAGGGTTTCTGCCCAGGAAAGCTGGAGGGAATAGAGATGTCCACCCTATTGGGACCAAGGTAAGCCATCTAGATTCAGAAACTGTAATTGTGATACGTGTACAAGATGAGAACACTGAAACTCCAATATAAATATAACTTAAAAATAGTCAAAAAACTCGGGAAGAGAGAATTAACTTATGAGGGTATGCAGATAACATAGCATTTTTTTGAAAAGGACTGTAAAATGAATCTCTTTAAAATACTCAGAAATATAAAGGAAGAAATAACATTCATAAATCACCAATAGGAAATTATGGAACAAAACACAGGTAGATATAAATCAGGAATGAGTTGAGATATAAAAGTACCAATTAGAAATCCTGGAAATTAAAAATGTTATCATAAATAAGCAATAGATGTAATAAACTTCAGATGGGTCACTACAATAGAGAAAATTATTGAACTGTAAGGTAATAAATACAACTTAGATAAATTTTGTTGGTTTAAATGAATGTAGTTTAAAAAGTTTATGGACTTAAACCAAATCTTGCCAAACCTTTTGTTGGGCAATCGCTAAAGAAATAACCTTAATCATGAGAGATTCTCAGTGTCTCACTTATGAAAGTTGTGTCAACCTGCATAATTTTGCTTAGTGTCTTATAAAATATTCTTTTTGTAGATTACCAAAACAAAGAAAGAATTATTTTAAAGGTTTTATATATATATGTGTGTGTGTGTGTATATATATATATATATATATATATATATATATATATATATATATTGGGGCTACTTCTTTGAAGAGTTGTGGAAAGAAACCAACTCTTAATGATTATATAACATAAAGTAAAATTTTGCTAAATAACATATATCACTGATAATATCAAGCAAAAAACAAGGATGACTATAAAGCTACACTACTTCCTAAGTGAAATCTTAATACAAATGCTCTTTTGCTTGAACAGGTGAAACAACTTCATAAGCACTTATGATTGCAGCAGGGCATTAGGAGCAAAATACCTCTGATAATATTCTTTGGGAGTAAATGTACAGTGATGTTAATGATTGATGAAAAGTTTCCTTCCAATCTGCTGAGATAAAGTGTGAAAATAAAATACACTGTTGTTATAGAAAACCAAATTATACATTTTGCATAACTGAGTTATTGGCCTGAGATTCACACCTATTGCAATGTTTTTCTTAGAGACTGACTCCTGCAGATGCTTTGCTGGAGCTTGTCAATGTTTCAATTAGTCCAGCAGACAATTAAGAGCACATATCAAGGCTGGCAGATGCACACTCTGAGAAGGAAATGCTGCTCCTCATCAAGGAAGAAGGAGCTGGAGCTAAAGGACAGGTTGTAGTCAAGTTATTTTGAATATTTATGCAGAACTAGACTTTTTTAGTTGCTTTCTCAGGACATCTTATTCCAAAGTCAGTAAAATTTTAATTAACTTAATTTTCCTCATTCTGATTCCTTTCTCCCCAAGCAACCATCAATTTATGAAGCTCAATCAAATGGGCTTCAAATATTTATGATCTCTCCTTGACAGTGATTTCTAGAAGCGAATTATTACTTTC
>RJWJ010006823.1:0-60476 GCA_004363605.1 Indri indri | reverse complement strand
AAAAAAGCAAACAAACTGGGTGATGACATTTTAATATGATTATTTTCCTTATATTCGGAACTAAACCATCAAGATGACATTTTAGAAACGCCTACCTGCACTGAAGGCTGATGAGCCCTAGATGAAATTGTCATCATGGAATTCTGCAATTCAAATTCCTATGACTGCAGCTCTTCACCAACAATATAACAAAAAGAACGGGTTGTTTGTGGCACTAAACACTATATAATAAAATAGTAAAAGAGAATATTTACAGTATAGCAATTTACTTTGGAGCAATAGTTTCAAATCTGATTGATTATCAGGATCACCTGGAAAGCTTTTTCCAGAGACTGTTTCTGGGATCCACTCCCTGGAAGGTTTTGATGCAGTGGGGCAGGGGTGGGCCCCAGAAGTGTATGTAGCAGTTGTATCTGGGAAGCAATAGTTAGGACAGTTTGCAGGACAGACTATTCTAGGAGATTCTTAAGAGACAGAATTTAACATCTTAGTGAAGTTAAGGGGTGAAGGTAAGAATATTCAGTCATTCAAGAAGGTTTTTTTAAAAAAATTAAATATGTCTTCTTAAAGCAAATACGTAAAAAAACACAACTTTTCATGTTGGTAGGTATCTGGGTGTTATGTATTATTTTCAATACTAATCAGTGTTTAAAATTTTTTATAAAGTGTGGGTGCATGTGAAACTGTTGCCCTCTGAACTTTCACCTTCTTTCTTAAGAGATCACAGATTTTGTTCAGATGTCCAAAAGTCGGGGAAAAATAAATCCTGATTAGTCTCAGCCAATCATGGTCATTCTGTTCCTCTTGCAAGTAAGTGATTAGCTTTGGGGTCAGCCCGTGACTCAGTGCTGACCAGTGAGATATGAGAGCACATCTCCTGGAGGGTTTCTGGGAATGGATTTTTAAATATTTTTGTTGAAAAAAGACATTAAGTTGGAACCTGGTGGAACTGTGCCTGTAGTCCCCAGCTACTCCTGAGGGACCAGGAGGATTGCCTGAGCCAAGGAGTTTGAGGCTGAAGTGAGCTGTGATCTTGCCACTGTGATCCAGTCTGGGCAACAGAGCAAGACCTCATCTCTTAAAAAAAAAAAAAAAAATGACATTAAGACAGAGTACCTTCTTTTTTCAAGGGTTGACATCATTCCTGGATTAAAATCTTGGAAATGCATGACAAAGTCTTGTAGCTCGGAGGGGAACAGTCACAGTCAGATGGGAAAGTTAAACATGCTGGAGATGACTATAAAAATATAGCACCTTTGTCTTGAATGGCATTAAGCTGTGAAATTAATAATACCACAGCTGCCTTATCTTTGGATTTCTTATTATGCAAGATTATAAATAATTGTGAGCTCTGTGAGGACAAGGACTTTGTAACATCCCTTATTCCTAGAACAGTACCTGACACCATAGTATATAATAACAAATATTTTATGACTTATTTAAGTCAGTTTGCAGCCAAAGTTACCTTGACAGGTTTAGGGAGTTTTAGCGGCTAAATTAGACAAAGAAATGTTTTCATAAATGGTTGCAATCATGTTAATCTTTAAAAGTGGTTAATGAGTTTGTCTCTGTTTAGCCATTTGCTGATGCTTATGTTTGGAGTAACATTTTATTCCCACAAAGGATAAAATTGTCTTTGTACTTTGATGAAGACAAGAAGTTGAAATTCACATTCTTCAAATCAGGCTCCAAGAAAATGAAAGCATCCCTAAAAGGCGGACAGGATTTTAATCTCAAGAGGAGGCAAGATGAGAATAATGAGAAAATAGTGTCAGTTTGTCCTTAATCATTTACATATTGAAAAATTTTCGTTGTATTTAAGCTATAATCTGTTGTTCACATATAAAAAAGAATTTAAAATTCATATGTGCAAACTTCTTCTGTAGGTTTGAAAATCTTTACTGCACCATTTTGCTGAATTGTTGTTGGGTTTTGTGGGATAAGCAGCTTGTGCGTGCATGATCCTCGCCAGGGGTTGGGCAGATAATTAGGACCATCCCAGTCTTTGAGTTAATTTTTAGAACTTTGCTTGCAGTCCTAAATTTTTAAATTATGTCAGAGAGAGCATCATTTATAATGAGAACTGTTATTAGAACTAAAGCACAAAGGTTTCCTTGTCCCAGGCCATATTTTAAGGGGATTTATGGAAGCCTTCCTAGTAACAACTCGCCAATGAACTTCCAGGGTTGTAGGCACTAGTAAAGCTTCTGGAGGGGATTCATAAAAATAGAATCTGCTTTTCTTCTGATTTACCTTGTATTAGCTACCAGAAATAAATTTACTTTTTAAATGTTCAGTGAGCAATCTATAGGTTCCTCTACTGAACTCCCTATCTCCTAACTGGAACTTCATTTGCATTTGCACTGCCCTAATCTCAAGGAGATACCAGTTTTACCTGTACATTAAGTTGGGTTTGCTTTTATTACAAGGAGGAAAGAAAAAACTTTTAGATCTATAATTTGGCTCTGACTTTTCTTAGGCTGTTTTCAAAAACGTTACTTAACTAGTATTTTTGATGCATTTCTCTACACATAGTATGATATCTGTAACTGAATCTTTAATTCCCTTGTTACAACAGAGAGAATTTCTTGAATCCTTGCTACAGTTCCGCCATTCTTACATTATGCTTTTACAGCAATTCCCTAGACTCATGAAGGTGAAGGATGAAGTTTATAATGGTATTGAATACCAAACTGTTGCTTGATTTATTCAGGAAGGTTGTTATGTGCTGGGATCAAGTGACAGCTTAAAAGCTAGTATAATTCATCATCATCAGCTAATTTTCACTGGGTGTCCACTGGGTGCTGAACATCATACAAGGCTCTTTGTCAGCATATATGTGCCTGATAAGGTTGATGGAATTCTAAGAATATGGGAGCTTGGCCTTAAGGAACTCTATATATAAGGCAAGTCAGCAAACGCCCAGTGTTGTCAAGCTGTGTACAAAATATATGTTACTAAAAACACTTTGTCTTTGTGGAGGGTTCATGTCAGTAAATTCAGGTCCCATTCTTGTTAATATTTAGGTTATTAAGTATGGAATATTTGATTTTCTTAAGTACTAAGTTTGACAGTTGATATCTATGGCATTTCACTTTGACACTTCTTCTTCTTTTTTTTTTAATTGTGAAGGGGGTACATCCTTATTCTTTCAAATGCATGTTTGGCTTGTGATTATCTTTCAAAAATTTTTTAGAGCAATTTTTGTGAAACCATGAATAAGTCAAAAATTCATGTTGTTTTTGAATATGTGTTCTGTCGTGGAACCAATGCAGCACACACAGCTCCAAATATCAACCAAATGTTTGGAAAGAACGTGACTAGTGAATGCACAGTACATTGATGGTTTGAGAAGTTCCATTGTGGTGATTTTAATCTTGAAATGAGCCATGTGGGCGACCTGAGACCAAGGTGGATAATGATGAGCTGAAAGCTATAGTGGAAGCAAATTCATCTCAATATACTCGTGAGTTAGTGGCAAGGTTTGACATTACTATTCCAACAATATTGGACCATTTGAAACAAATGGGCAAGGTAAAGAAGCTGGGTAGATGAGGACCTCATGAATTAAAAGAGCATCAGAGATATCGTCTCGAAGGTTGCCTTTCTTTGCTGTCATGACATAAAGGCAAACCATTTCTACACCATATTATTATGTGTGATGAAAAATGGATTCCTTTAGACAATCGCAAGTGTTGGGCACAATGGTTGGATAAAGATGAAGCCCCAAAACAAAGTCCAAAACCGAATACTCATCCCAAAAAGCTAATGGTGTCTGTTGGTTGGTTTTCAGCTGTCCAGTGTTGGTATTATCCACTACAGCTTGATGAAACCTGGTCAATTGATTACAGTGGATGTCTACTACAACTAGTTGGACAAAATGCTGAGGATGCTTGTTATTAAGCAGCTGAGATTGGCCAATAGAGACAGGCCAATCCTCTTGCAAGACCGTATGTTGCAAAAGAACAACACTATTCAACTACAGAAGCTGGGCTTGGGAAATTCTCTGTCATCCACCATATTCACCAGACCTTGCACCAAATGATTACCACTTCCTTGAGGCTTTGGACCACTTCTTACAAAGAAAAATATTCAATTCTCAACAAGCTGTGAAAAACACCTTTCTTGATTTCATCACCACTCATCCTCCAGGCTTCTTCTCTGCAAGTTACCATTAAGATGACAAAACTATGTTGATAGTTTAGGTGCATCCTTTGATTAATTGTACTGCTTCTTATTTGAGATATATAATAAACTACACTTTTGATTCAAAATTGGACATTTCATATGTAATGACCTAATAACTATACTACTACCAGAAGAAAGAGGCAATGTTGGATAGACCAAGAGTAGGTATCTACTGTGTTCCTGATTTGGGCTGACTAGTGCACATTTATGTGTGTGTACGCACGCAGATACCTTTTGTTCCCATACATATAATTTCACAATGTTTCTACTTAATGAGATCCAGTTATCCCTCACAAAAGCATGTGTGTACTTCACCTCTCCCCGTTGAGAGTCAAATCGAAGTCATATCCAAATGATGCATCTAGAGCTGGTGTCATATTGTTCCACAGACCTGTAGGTGATGTTTCTTCCTCCTCTGAAATGATTCATAAATCTGACCTGGATCAAATTTGGCTGTAGCTCCTCAGGATCCTGCAACTTAATGACTTAAAACACATCCATAATCGTGAAGGAAGTATGCAATACCCACAGCGTAAACTCTGAAGGACAGTCATGGTCTAGGGAATATACCATATTGCCCCAGTTAAAGCTGGTACAGAAAATAATATGGCCAGGAACTTTCATAAGCATTTTGTTGAATTTCTTCCCAGACCTTGGCCTGGCTTCCATGGCCAGCAGATCTGTTTGCTGCATGATTGTTTGCTAAGAAGATTTTCCCTGTTTGATGTCCTTCGTAGCCATCTCTGAGAAGGGCTTTGGGGAGGATTCCCTTGGAGCGGCCTTAGCAGTTCTTTTCTTGTTGGTAGCAAGGACTTAGATTCAGGGATTGCCTTAGGATGAAACAGTAACAAGCCTCTATTTTCTAGGCTAGGGATTTTTCCAGCAGTATAATTTCTTTAACATTTTTTGTTGCTTATCAATATTATCAATTTTTTTTTTTTTGGAAGTAGTGGGGGAGGATTTCATTTTCTGGTAATTGGTACCAGAAGTGTATCAAATAATGATCTTTGACTCTCATCCCTTGCCTTGCCACTTTTGTTTTTGAGTTCCCTGTCTCCCTTAGTTTTAGTCTAATGACTTCCTGTCACTGGCTCTACCTCTGTGGGTGATGAGGCTCCACCGGGGTTGGAGTTTCTTCCCCAGGCTTTACCCCTTGTGAATCAGTTATCTGAAAACTACTCATGGGCAGTGAGTGGGGAGGCACTTGAATGAGCCTCGAGTTTTAGGCTTCAATGGTCCTTTCTCCTTCCTAATATTTCCTATTCCGTTTTCTAACACTTTAATCAGCACGCCAAATTTAAATCATAACAAGTAATTTAGCTGCTGAAATTCAGCTAACATAGATGATGATCTGAATTGTAGTGGTCCGAGATCACTGGCTACCATGACTGTTGCTTATGTTTGTGCATCTTTGAATTGCACAAAGGCAAGTGGGGGCTAAACTCCAGCCCTTCTACTCACCAAGGCTTGCAGTCCAGCAAGGGTTTTTTTTTTGAAATTTGTTTGTACAGAAGGGAACACCTTTTTGAATTTATACAGTAGCACATTTATTTGCATGTTGCTGGCTATGGCTGTATTGCTTACAGGTAAAAACAGCATTTAATAAAGCTATTCATGTTTTCTAGTTGGTTTTCACTTCAACCAGTAGAATGGAGTGTGTCATTTTATTGTAGGAACTACTGAAGATCATGAGAAGTCCAGTATACCAATACATGAGCAGTTTTCTGCAGAGTACTCTAAAGCTCCACTCTTAGTATACACACTATCTACATCCAAAAAACTAATGGTAGCATATAGCAACTAGCTACTTTTCAGCTGTTTAATATTAACTGCTGATTTTTCAAGTTAGGATGGAGTGATCTCATTGCTCCCATTCTTCCCTTTACTTAGCTAGCTTCACATTTCAACAATCTACTCCTGATGCAGGTGTTGATATTAGATCAGAATTTTTGGTTTCAACCTTTTTGACTTGTATCCTTGCCTTATCAGAGAGCCTGTATCACACAGAGGAGGCTATAGAGACCAAAGGCAGGACTGGGTTTAGGACCCATATCGGAAAATAGTTCTGCATCTATCCGAGTGTGCCAGTGTGTCTGTTAAATTGAAACCTAAGAGTGCTGCATGCTTCTTAATGGGAGGTCTTCTTATGTGCTTTGTGGTCTCTAATGCTTGTTTGTATCCTCACATGAATGGTAGCTTTGGCCTTACATTATGCCAGCTTTTGTACCCCATAGTTTCTAGCTAATTTACCTGGATAACAAGCATTAGCAAAAGGCTCCACTTCGAAAGAATATAGTAGAAATTTTTGTTCTTCTTTGGTTTACAGTCTGGGGACTTTGTAGTTATACATGCCAATCTTAAGAGAAAATACTGATTGTTTGCCTTAAAAATCTTTATATTTGAATTTGTTTTCCTATTAAGTTGTATTTTTTCTGAAAGATGAAAGATAAGGTTTGCATATTTATTTGAAAAATATTTATTTGCAAAAAAGGTTGTGGGTTGATTTATAGAACAAAAAGCTAGTAACAGAATATAAAAAAGTAAAAGCCAAATATTAAATCAGAAAGAAATGGGGGAAGATTATGTTGAGGAGAAAAAGGAAAGGGAAAAACAAGGGTAAGGGACTGGGAAGTTAGGCCTTGCGGTACACAAAGATCTGTCATTTTCTCTCATTTTGCAAGTGAAAGTCCTAAGGCCCAGTGCGGGTGAGGGAGTGGGGTGAAGTAACTTTCTCAAGACCACAGAACTGGGAAATACTGACTTTAGAATTAAAACCCTGGATTGTCTTGTTCAAAGTCTACAGGCTTCCCACCATTTGTTGTTGCCAGTAGCTCATTTGAGGAAAACTGTAGCAGTTACACACAAATTGTACTGATATAAAAGTGACCAACTCATCCCACATTGCCTGGGGCTGACCTGATTTTAAAAGTAACTCTTCCCTATCCCAAGATCACCCTGAGTCCTGTGCAAACTGGGGTGGTTGGTCACCCTACCTGATACCCTCATAGCCACGGTAAGGATGAAAATTTAGTGGAATTTTGTATAATTGTCTTTGGCAAAGTAAAGCTGGGATGGATACCTTTTGTTACAAACTACATGGTATCATCATTATTCCTCAAGAAAAATGAGATGTTGCATTGTAAAAATTGTCTACTTTCTAAGATTCACCACAGGCTGTGGATTTGGCAGTGATGTTTCTACTGCTAGTAATAGATTATTTATATTAGTAGCAGAACTTCACTTAAACATTTCTTTCTTGTGAAATTTGGTATACTTTGAGTCATTTGGGCTAGGGGCATTTTATGTGTATTATATGTATATTCACAGTACATAGTTGTTAATAGGCATTGATAGACTTTATTAATGTTTTATAAAGAGGCCCAGCGTTAATTCCGTGGCTTAAATCGGATCAAAGTTAATTTCTTATGTAACAGTAGGAGATGAGCATTCCTGGTCAGTGAGAGGCTCTGCTTGCTGCTGCCCCTGCCATGCAGATTCTTTCTGTTTGGTTTCTCCAGTATCCCTTAAGATGTTTCCCTCTGCTGTGGTCAAAGCTCAGTTGCTGCCAAGTGCAAAAAAGAAAGTATAGAGAGGGCACACCCAAGTCTTAAGGCCCAGGCCCAAAAGTGGCAGAAATAATTTCTGCTCTCATCCCTTCAGAGAGAACATGGTCGCATGGCTGAACCTAACGGCAGGGGAAGGCTAGCAAGTAGGATTAGCCTTACACCCAGAACAAAGGGGAAAATCAATTTGGGGAACAGTCTCCCCCTCCAGGCATTATTTAAGTATGTTTAAGTACTTTTCAAATGTTTTTATGAAATGCAGAAAAATTATTGCCTCTCCAAACAACCTCTAAACTTTATCGTTTTGTTTTGAGTAATATTAGCTCCCATTGTCATCTGGTGATTTATTTGCATTTATTTAATTGTCTGCAACAATTAAAACTGAATTAATGTTAAAAATGCTATAAAATGTGATATAATCATAAAACAATCCTTTTGTCCTAGGAGTTCTCAGTCATGTAGTCACAGAGTTTAATTGGGATCCTCAAATAGATTAATGTTCCAAAAAATGTCAGAATTCCAAAATATATTTCAGTATGTTAAGTACATACAGTAAGTAAAATGAAGATGGAAAATATGATATGTGATGAAAGAGTTGAGGAGCTCAAGAGGCAAATAAAAAATTGTAGAAAGCCCTTGGAGGGGAACTAAGGAAACATACATAAAATTCCAGAAACTTCCAGACTACGTGAATATTAGGATATGGGGTCTACCCAAGGTCTACATACTGAGAAAGGCTTGGATCAAGCTGCTGATGA
Source organism: Indri indri (assembly GCA_004363605.1). Taxonomy (NCBI): domain Eukaryota; kingdom Metazoa; phylum Chordata; class Mammalia; order Primates; family Indriidae; genus Indri; species Indri indri. The sequence goes on along the minus strand of RJWJ010006823.1, from coordinate 51,967 downwards.
GAAAAGCTGGATGTTAGCACATTTATTTTCATTGATTTTAGCCTAAATTCACATTGTATGGCAATAAAAAAGTAATGTAATTTTATCATATTAGTGCATATTGAAGTAACTTTTCATGTTTCTTTTAAAGCAGTTATTGTATATAGATGAATATTTAATATATATCATATTTGATATATAATATCATATATATGTAATCTCTGTCATCTGTGTGTGTGAGTGTTTGTCCTATAGTGACTGTGGAGTAGCATTATACTGGGTGCCTAGTGAAAGCTTTGTATCTATCCCTGGAGAAATAATTTGGATACACCCAGTCATTGTCACCTCCATATTCTATATTGATCATTTCGTTACCAGCGATTTTAAGTCGTGAGCATTTAATTCTGATATTTTTATGTGTACAACAACTTGCAGTGTTTAAGGTGCAAGTTCAGATTTTTAGTTTAAGTAAGCGACATGAGAATTCCTTTGTAATTTTATTAAATCTGACTTGTGTAAAGAGACCAATGACTGAAGATGATTTTCACATGCTAATAGATTATATGCTATAGCAAAATGTGGCTTTGTGTTGCTACTCCAGCAGCTGCAGTTTCAAGTATAGTTATTACCAGCTACAATATCACCCAGTTTTTTTCTAAAAAATTACCAAAAGAAGTTTATACTATTGACTCATTTACTCCTATATTTATTATTCCTATTGAAAATCACTAGACCTAATTCTATTGGTTTCCGTCCTGATTTGAACCTAGAAAGCACAGTATTTCTTAAGACATTTGTAACTATTCATCATGGATATTAAAATTACAGTGATGCTGCATTGTGGGAGCAATGATTTTTTTTAAAAAATCTTTACACATATGGTAAGCGGGTGACCAATGCTATCCAGGTTTGAAGATGCTGAATATTCTTATAACTGGTATTTGAAATTTTGATGTGTATTGCATTTGTTACTGAATATCAAGAATACATTTTTTTGCTGGTATAGAGTAAATTTAAAATGGGGTCTTTTGTAGAAGCACCCATCCTGTTTAGAATGATATAACAGATGCTGAATGTTCACATATCAAACAAAATGCCAGCTTTCTGTAGAAAAGAGGTGTCAAAAAGTTTCTTTGTACCTTTAACGCATGTGATTATGTAGTACAAAATGCAGAGTTTGTAAAATTTCTTGAATATACAGGCAAAAAAATGAATAATTCAAAACAACTCATAAGTTCTACATTCCATTGTCCCTTTATAACGCAGGCAGAAGATAACAGTGCGCTCCCAATAGAGCTGAATTTGCACAAGTTACACCTCTGAAAATGCCAGATGGTCTATGGTCTACTTTTGAGAGCTGTCACATATGTAAAGATTTGAAAAAAGAAAGACAGCTGAATGAGAGCAGTGGATCATTAAAGGGAGAGCGAGGGTCCCTAGGCATCACTTGTGTTTTAAGAAGCATTGTGTCGTTTCCATATTAGCGTGCCTTTTTTTTTTTTTTAAAGCCATACACAACTTTTACACAATAAGGAAAAGAAATCTGTTTAAAGCCAAGTAGTTGTGATTTAATCAGTCAGGAGTTTTTGTTCTTTATTTAAAAATAAAATCATATTTTCTACTTGATTTTAATTGGAATTTTACCATAAGCTTCAAGTCATACCCATAAAAAATTATCAACAAAGTTAAATTTGTTATCTGTTGAGATAGCTAATATATCTAGGGCTTATCCTGTTTTGCTTTGACTTACATACCATATGCATCTGACAAAATTATTCAAATAAGAAATTGTTTTAATATCAAAAAACTGGAGTAAAGAGAGAATACTTGGTTATCTGACCATAATGTGAACTACCGTAAAAATAATGAGGTGACAGTGAAACAAAAATAATGTACTATTATGTATCTGCAACAGAAATAGGTATCATTTTGAAGATTGAAATGTAGATAAATCATTAAGGATATGTCAGAATATCATTCCAGCTATACCTGGTATTTGCAAATAGTCAATTTTGATAGTAAAAAAAGGTCAAATCTGTCAATTTTAGAATTTGGTGGCAGGACATAGTTGTCATTTACCACCATTATTTTTATTTATTGAGAATATATAACTATTAAAAAGTAATTCTAAATTTACTTTGGATTATGGAATATTACAGAATGTTTTTGATTGAGAAGGAGTCTTCCTAGCATTGGTCAATGACATTTCAACTTAATCAAGCTCTCAGATTGCTTGAATTATTCTTTTTAGAGAAAAAGTGGTACAAAACATTCCATTTATTTGGTGAGATTACTGGAAAGTGCTTTGAAAAGAACACCAAATTAGGTTTAACTGTCTTTTTTGGCATCCTTTTAAATACATATGCATAACTATCTTTATGTTCAATAGCAGTCATTAGAATGTCATTCCAGTTGATACAAGAAGTTTCAGAAGCAGCAAATTAATCTCTAAATCAAACGATTGCATACCCATAAGAAATAGATCTTCTTTTGCAGATGCTTTGATTGTAGATTTTAGTTATGAAAAGGGCATATATAGCTGCTAAACAGATTTGTACCTTTTGGACAGTTATTCCCCTTTGTTTATCACTTAAGAACAGAAAAACTGTAAGAGGATTTCAAATACTACTTTTATAAATCAGATATTAATGTTAGACTTTGTATGAAAATATGCTTTTGTTAAGTAAAAAATATGAGTATGTTCTTTTTCTTCAAATATGCACATTCACGAGTAGAATATTTTGGTATGTTAGGATGTTTTTCTTCATGGTACATAGGGTATGTGAATAAGAACTGAAGTAAACAGTGGTGTGCTGAAGACTTACTCAGATACAAACTTGTCTTCTGTCAAAAATATGTACCAAGTCTTATGTAGTTCCCAGACTGCAGAAAATCAGTTTCTTTTAGACATTTATCAACTTTATGTATAACTGTTATGGCTTTGCATGCAATACTGTTTCTAAGTGGAAGAATCATACGTAATTTACATTTTGTGATTGTTCATAATCATAAACAGAGAAACAACTAATTAAAGCAACAGTTTTAGATTTTGAAATTCCAGGAAAGTATAGAATAGTAAAATTTTCACAATGACTGTTTTTTGTTGTTGCTGGGTTTTTTGCTGAGAAGCTATGATTTATAGCTTTGCTTAAGATCTACACAATGAAGGTAAATGAAAATTTAATAATAACCTCATGACTTAACCAATGTACACAGATAATTTTTGGGGCGCATCAGAACTTTAAGCTGCCCAAAACCAGAATCTTGGCTGATTTAAATATAAAATGAATTTATTATCAGCACATAGACTCTCCCAGAGTCATACAGCCAAGGATCATATTCATCCATTCAGTAGGGCTTCTCTGATGGAAACCCCTGCTGCACCATTGGACCACTGTTTTGCTAGGAAGTGGACTTCAGAAGCTGCCCCATACTGCCAAGACCGATAAATGCCTCTCCACTGCCTGTGCGGAGAGGCTCCTCTTCCCTGGTGTGGCTGACACCTTGCACTTGTCACTTCTAAACATAAGCCATAGTTCTGCTTGGCAGAACTTCTATCACATACCTGCCCTCTAGCTGCAGAGTAGTATAGGATATAATAGGGGAATTTACCAAAATCTGTGAGTATGTTCAGAAATGCTGGGCATACAAATGATGAATATTCACCCTGCTTGTTTTAGGATTTGTTGTCCAAAGAATCCTATTTGTTTGTCCTTCCTTATATCATGCTGTTAAAATAGTCTCCTGTATTTTCACTTTAAGCTAAAAAATTTTTGCTTTTCCTACATAGGCATTTAATGTATCTGGAGTTTATTTGTATGAGGCATATATATGCACATACATGTGCACACACCTCCATATTCAGGGCTCTACTGTTCCATTGGATTACATGTCTATGCCTGTTCCAACACCATGGTGCTTTTGTTACTTTAATTTTATAGTAAGATTTCATACCTGGTAAGTCAAGTCCCAGAACCCTTTTTCTTCCTTAAAATTTCCCTGGTGGTTCTTAATTACTCTTCCATATACATGTTTGGACCAGTTTGTCAAGTTTCATAAACAAGCCTGTTGGAAATGTTATGAGAATTACATTAAATAATAAATTAGGACAGATTTATAATATTAACAAAATTAACGTATTTATGCTTTCTCCATTTACTTGGGTTTCTTTTATGCCCTTCAGTAATGTTTTGTAATTTTTGCTGTACAAACTCTGCCCATTTTTTCCTAGTTTAATTCCTAGATACTTGCAGGGTTTTTCATTCGTGGGCTTGTTTTTTTTTTTTTTTTTTTTTTTTTGCTATTATGAAGAAAGTTAATTTTTTCTTGTGTATTTGTTAATTGGTTACTGTTTGCATATAGGAACATTGTTGATTCTTATGTGGTTGTGTATAAATCTTGCTAAATTCTTAGTTTTTCAGAAATTATAGTCTCTTAGTTAATCCCCAGAGCATTCAAATCTGTGCACATCTCAAAAATTTTATTTCTTCTTTTCCAGAATTAAAACCTATTAAAATTCTTTGTCTTTTTTCTTGCTTTTACTGGGACCTCCAGTCAATGTTGCATGAGTGGGGTGAAGGCGGCCATTCTTTGCTTCGTTCTGGCCCAAATGGGAGTAATTCTAAAGTGCTGACACTTAATTTTGGTAAATATATTTTATAAGATCAAGGACGTTCTCTTGTATTCCTAACTTTTCATAATATTAATTTTAAAATCAAATTAAAGAATAAGTATAGAAAAGATTTTCTTCTCTGGGATTTAAAATGGAATTATAAAAACCACTATATTTCCCTCTGTATTGTCCAACTTTGAATATCTGAATTCATTATTCCTTTCCTTTTATTTCAAAAGATAGTTGAGTAGTTTATTATTGGTAGTATTGAGATAACACTGTTTTGTCTATTGCACACCAAAGAGTGCCCAGCACATAGAAAACAATCAAGATTTGCTGAATGTTAAAATATTTTTTCAAATTTCTAACTTAAATTTCCTTACCAACGCCAGTATTTTTCTGCTCTTTGTTTATATCCTTGTGTAAAGTCACTTCTGATGACCCCATTTCCATTTTCCCTGTAGTAAGTATGCTTTTTCTATGTCTGTTTGTATTTTTCTTTCTTTGTTGCCTCTTCAGTTTTAATATCATGGTTAAAACCCCAAATCTCTGGTACTGAATGTATTTTCATTATTGTAAAATATTGATTTCTTTTTCTTAACTGTACGTATTTTTTCTTTCTTTTTTAGCCCAACCTCAGCGCTTGCCTCAGCTTCAAACTTCAGCACAGGAACCGAGCGAGGAGGAAATAAGCAAGATAAAGAACGGCCACACAAGTCTGAGCAATGGAAATGGAATTCACCACGGGGCCAAACATGTATCCGCAGATAATCGCAAACTTTCAGCACCTGTTTCTCAAAAAATGCATAGAAAAATTCAGTCCAGCTTGTCTGTAAACAACGACATCAGTAAAAAGAGCAGAGTAAATGCTGTCTTTTCCCAAAAGACAGGCTCTTCACCTGAAGGTAAGTTTGAGATATATGCATATTTTATTTCACCAGATGTAAAATCATGTTCACTAGTAATTATTTGATCAAGCAAACATAATTGAAGAATCTTGCTTATCCTTCAGACAAACAGGAATTTTGGTAAAATGCAGCTTAACTTCCCCAAAGGAAAGCACAGGATAGAAAAGGAAGCATTAGCAGCTGACATCCTGCTTTTAGATTATCGTCTTCTAGAGTGAAGTCATGACTTTAAATAAACTGCTATACTTCTTTTTTTAATGCTACATTTAAAAATATGAATACAACATTTTGGTGGCATACATGAGTGTTGTGTGTGTGTGTGTGTGTGTGTGTATTTTTATCCCTCCCTGATGCAGTATGTTATTCTATAGTTCAGAGATAAGATTACCTGCTTGTATTTTTGTCTTGCAAACCAGTTCTTAAATATGCAAAGCTCAGATGAGAAAAAGATTGGATAATTTTCATGCTTTTGCCAGAGAATGGTCCAGGTGATTTCTATGGCTGACCGACCAGGACCTTCCAACCACCACATTGCCACCTCCCCACCCCATTCCAGCCTGACTGTGGTCTGGCCATTAGCGCCTCCTTTGCAGGCACTTAGCTTTGCTTTCCGACCCCTGGGGAACTGGTTATTACCTCTTCAGTTCTACCTCATCCTGCCCTTGGCCAGGTTAAAGTCAGGTTAAAAACTATGAACCTGAGAAAGTTTTTCTTTATTACAAAACAAATCCATGTGATGACAATTAACTTACAGACTCCTTTTACATGGTTCATTGTGTTATGTTGAAAAAAGAAAAATCTCCCCTCATATTTAAGGTTCCAGATTTTTCCCAGCATATCTATGATCCTCTGCTATTCCTCCTTTCCTCCCTTTAGCAGTTCTTGGACATCTAAAACCTTGAATCTGATATATATTTCCCTTTGCCTTTGCCCTTCTATTCCCTTTCCCTTCCCTTTCTATTTTTGCCATGAAATCTTAAATAAGAGAAATTCTATGGAATGCCTCTGTGAGGTTGGCCATGCTTATTCATAGACATAAATTGAGTTGTAAATAGGAAATTGTATTGAGAGTTACCAGTAATGAGTGGGAGAAAGGATATTACATTTTGGCTACAGGTGTCTCAAACTCCACTGAGGTAAAGTGTTAGGTTGATCAAATGATATGATAATAAATGGTCTGCATAGTTCTAGGTCAGTGACACTACTTTCCAAACTAATTAGATTGAAAGGGACTTGATTGACACTTTAAAATGAGTTTGACATGGAAGCTGCATGGTCATCTCCGAAGCATAGGTAGGCTGTTAACTAAACTGGCTCTCCAAGGAGTTGGGAAGGCGATGCAATTTTCTTTAGAGGATCTTCACTTCTAGGTGATTGGGTGAAATAATTGAATGCAATTGAAATCTACTTGTTTTATACATTTGAATTTACTTATTATGTCCCTAACCTCTTATTTTCCGTTTGATATTTACTTATTTTGGCATTAAAGAATGGTAACATTCACATATCAATCCAACTTGAAATAGCTTATAGAATTTTTATAAAATTTTTCATTTTGGGTTGTTTTTAATACCATGTCTGAATTTATTTCTGATGTAAGAATGTAGCTTCATAAGTAACATATGAAGGATGAGGAAAATCACCAATCTGTGGATGAAATGCAGTTCTGCCCTTCCTCTTCCTCTCTCATGTACACACCCACACTGTGGCCTACCACAAAGATCTGGATAAGGGAAGTTCCTTGTTAATCTGCTTTTATCCCAAAATATATTCCAGATTGGGTTGGGGACATAATGAGTATGAAGTACAAGTAAAAATGTCTAAACATATTGTGCAAAGTCCTATCCATAACTTCACTGTTAAGGCTGCAGAATTTAGCCAATTGTAGATTCATTCCTTTTATTGTAATTGCTAGAATCTAGATTAAAATTCCATTGTCCGTATTTTTCTCAAAGTTAGATATCATGATAAATTTTGTTACTACTTAAGGTTGTGTTCTAAAATTTTGTTGTTTCTTCTGACTTTCAGTTATGAAGTTAAGTTTTTTTCTCTGGCAATGTCCTGTAACAAAAAACAAAAACAAAACAAAACTCCACCAAACTGATAGATGGAAACTTAAAAGGAAAAACAGTCTGAACTCGGCCACCAGCTTGCTGGGGGACTTGGGTTTCTGTGGGCCTCCTTTTTCTATGAAATGAAGAGTTTGGATTAAATCATCTTAAAAATTAAGTTCAGTGCTGAGAGTCTGTGATTCTCCGTTTACAGCAAAGCTGTTTCACTCTCAGGACAGGTCTCTTGCTCTACAAAATATATGATCCCTTGTTGAGGAAAGACCTAAAACCTGCTGCACAGAATAGGGCAGCAGTAGAAACAGTTTTGGTGAACAGAAATTGCACGTGAATTTCAGGAGGCCTATATGTCAGAACAGTAGGCCTTGAACAGGCTTGATTGCTGTGCAAATAAAAATGGTTAGAAATTATTTTTACAAAAGCGGTAACAATGGGGGGAGGATTTAATAGCTAGGAGTCTTTGTCCATTTGTGCTGCTGTAACAAAATACCTGAGACTGGGCACTTGATAAAGAGCAGAAATTTATTCTCTCACTGTTCTGGAGACTGGCAAGTCCCAAGATCAAGGTGCTGGCAGGTTCAGCTCCCTGCTTCCAAGATGGTGCCTTATTACTTCTTCCTTTGAAGGAGAGGAATGCTGTGTCCTCACATGGCAGAAATCAGGTCAAGAGATCAAAAACTGTGTGAAGCCTCTTTTATTAGGGTCTTAATCTTATTCTTGAGTGAGAAGCCCTCATGGCGAAATCACCTCTTAAAGGTCCCACCTCTTAGTACAATCACATTGCACACTACGTTTCAATGCCTGAATTTGGGAGAGGTTGCATTCAAACCACACCACTGGGATTTTTTCAGTTTACTGTTTCACATTTTTCGGAAGTCTTCATCATCTGCTCTACTGACAGCAAATGAGCAAACAAGTAGCAAAATAATATAAACCCCAAACCTCAAAAGCAGCTAGCCATGCCCACTTTGACAATGTGTGTTATTTCTGGGTCCTACATGGTGCTTGTGGCTGTGATTTTTGTATTACACATAAATAATATCAACAACTAGAGGGGCATTTTTCTGGTTCAGATGATGAAATTAAATATTTAACTATTTCATAGTGTTTGATTGAGAGCACTAAGGGCCTCTTTGCTCTTCCAGACCAAGTTTGGAAAATACTGCTAAGATGTAAGACCATTGCTTGTATAGCAGTAAGGACTGAACCAGCTGTGTAATTGAGTCTGTGGGTTGAAGAGATGTTTTAATATGTCTTTAACTGTGGGTCACCTAAGGCCTGAGAGCAAATGAGCCTACACTTAAGCAGACTCCTTTTAAGCTATGTTGATTCATATGGTTAGAGTGGCTTCTGTGTGCTACCTGCTTCTCTCACATAGACTCATTTAATCCTCCCAACAGCACTACAAGTCTATGAATTATGAACACGTTCTGTCACACAGTCCATGCCTCCTAACCTTTATGCTGCTTTGCCTTATTAAAGTTTTCTGAGAAAAACATAATATACTGGCCATTGCGACATCACATTTTTCATGGCGTTACAGCTGCAAGTCAGGTAGGGATCTTATTAGTATACATTTGCCTTCTTACCAAAATTTTACACACCAGCTCTCACATCTGTGTTCTCTGTTTCCCTTTGTCTACTAGATTGTAAATTCCTAAAAAGACCAGACTGAGTCTGAATGAATTTTTTTTTTAATTTACACTGGTGCCCAGCATAAAAACTTCGTAGAGTGTCTCATGAGCTAATAAGTGATGTGACTCTTTATTCCAAACCACTTTATCCTGCTCTTCCTTGAAACCAGCACTGGAAAATAAAATATGTGCTCATATTCACTAAAACATGTTCTTTTGAAAAGTCTCATTTTTGCAACAGAGGAAAAGAAATAGCCATGTGGGAAAATACTGCAGATTTTATTTAAAGGTTATTAAATTAGTAGATTTCTACTTGTTTTGTATAATTAAGTATTTCCGTACATACTTTAATTTTCTGATTGCATCACTCAGGTGGAGAGTTTTAAGACTAAATGTTTAAGATTCTTGACCTTTGAAATAATTGTAGTATAATTTAGTATCATATAATATTCAAATTGCCAAGGGTTTTCATTTTATTTGAAGACACTTTTCTTATCATAGGAGTGGTAAATCCTAATGTGTTTTAGGTATGCCAGTTACAGCTATATATTTTTATAAAAATTACGTTTCAAGAAAAATATTTTTAGAGAGATTTTATACTTTTCAAGAATTTTGGATAGTTAGTTTATGCTCCATATTTGATAGTCTAGATTTGGTATTTACAGAGAAATACATACCCAGTCCTAGCATGTCATTGAACATAAATGCTGAACAAGACAATAAAGAGCCTTATGAATATAGCAGTAACTAGGATCATCTCACTGTTAATCACATAGAGACAGTATGGTCTGCTGATTAGAGCACGGGCTCTGGAACCAGTCTGCTTGGAGTCAAATACTGGCTTTTTCACTAACCAGTGATGTGTCCTTGGGCAGGTTACTTAACCTCTTTGTGCCTCAGTGTCTTATCTGTAAAATGGGGATATTATCAGTACCTACTTCATAGGATTATTATGAAGAAGAGTTGAGTTGATACTGCTCAGTGCTTAGAACACGGGCTGGCCCGGATACAGTATTTGATTAAGTGTCAGCTGCTTTTGTGATCATCATTACTAAAGAGCACAGAGGGTTCAGGAATGTTAACTTCCTGGAAAAGGCAATGCCTGAGGACCTGAAAGATCAGGCAGAGTTAGGTTAGGGAGTTGAGAGTAGAGGGAGGCATTCAAGGCTGAAGGAGCTTTATGAATTAATGTATTTTGCTCAGAGAACCATAAACAGTTTGCTGTTTCTGAGAAGCTAAATTAGGAGAGATGAGACTAGCAGGTAGGAAAGGACCAATCCAGAGGCAGCCTGGGATGCTGCGTTCTTCTGAAGCTATAGCCAAGATCCACATGTTTTCTCTGAAGGACATCATTTCATATCCCGTATATACTTTTTTGAAAAATTATGCTTTCTTTTCTCTCCATAATACAAAAATTCCATAGCTGCAATTATGTAGAACCAGGGTGCCTTATTACTTGTCGTAAATACTGTTATATATTAACCTACGCTGCACTCTGCACTCTGATTGCCTTTACAGGCTTTTCGTACATTAATAATGAACCATTACCATACATACAATGATGAATTGGTTTTAGACTTGTCGAGCTTGGGATACTAACAAGCTCTGCAGGAGACGTTTGGACTTATGCATGGACTGAAGCCCAGTTCTGATTTTACTGGTTCTTTCTGCTTTCCTTTCTTTAAACTATTCTTTTAGCTTCTCGCCTCTGTGGCCTTTCTTTATCTCTTTTTTAGGCTCCTCTTCCTCCTCTTTTTGGTGCATTTTTCCCATTTCATTCACGGTGTAGTGTTTCTCACACTAGACCAGAGGGCCTAGGGCATACTCCCCAGTAGGAGGCATTCAGCCATGGTTCTCCAGGAGGCAGTCTGGGTGCGACACACAGTTTTCAAACAGGACTCAGCAGGATTGGACAGGACAGTTGGAAAAGCCCACTAAGTGATTCAGAGATGCCCTGCCCGCTTCTTCCTTGAGAATTACTGGCAAAGTGGTAAAAATATCTTTCTGGACCTTACCACTTCCCCTTCCCTTATCATCATCTGCAAACCCTGATCCAACTCCTTGCACCTGGAATCGTGCCTTCACCCCAATGCTTAGAGGTGTCCGCACGCATGGTTAGGTGACACTGCTGCGTGCCTTCATTTCTTCTCTCTCCTCAGCCTGGAATGTTCTCATAACTCCCTTTGCCTTCTTGACCTCTACACATTTTTTTTGTAACTCATCTTAGGTATCATCTCCTGATGCTCCATTTTGGGTTAATTGCCCCTCTTTGAGGTTTTCAGAGCACCCTTGGGGTACAAAATAATAGTGAAATTTATCTGTGTTACTGATTTCATACTTCATTACTCAAGTATAATCTCATTGCAGGCAAAGACTCTGTCTTACTCATCCTTTAATTTCCAGTACGCTGCCTAGTGCCTGGCTTACAAGAGTCCCCTAAATGTGGAAGTGAGTAAGGAGTGTAAATTGGAGAACATAGGTACTTGTTCTTTAACATTCCATAGACATCGTGGTTGAAACTGCAGGAATGGTTGACATCCTCAAGGGAGAGAATATGAAGAGATAAAAGGAAGTGCGAATACTTGAACTAAAAAAATTACAAAAAGAGACCCCGTAGAGGAGGACTGGAATGCAGAACTCCTGCCTGCCAACTGCATCAAGTTTTCTCATTGTTCCGTACGTTTTTCACACAACTATACGTTCCCAAATCCTGAAGCCAGGAGAAAAGTTAGAAAGGTAAAATTGAAATTGAGTTGTTTGTTCTTAGTTTCGTCCGTATTGTAAAATCTTATATTCATTTATTTCCATAAAAAGCTTCTGTTTTGTAATACTTCTATAATTGTAGAAGTACTGCAGTAGTATTTTAGTGACAGGACAATAATAGGACTTCATGATGTGACCACGGTGTTATAATCAGAGCTTCCAGAAACAAATTTTCTGTGACTTTGGCAAGATATGTCACTGCATTCCTCAAAACACTTAATTTGCTTGGATGATGTTTTGTTTTGTGTTGTTTTTTCAGGCTCAGTGCCTTCCATTCCATGTCAGAGTAATGGTGTGGGAGAAAGGTTTAGAATTCTGCTTTCCAATGCAGTATTTGCTAGTACTTTGGAACATAAGATTTTAACAAATTTTGCTGCTCAGCCAACACACCAAATGGAACACTAGTAATACAATGAGGTGTGCACGTGGAAGAGTAGCCATAGTCAAAGCTGACTATATCAAAATGTAAATTATTCTCCACATATAAATCATTGCTTTTGTTTACTTGAAATATTTAATCATCTGTTCTTAAAAAATTAAAGCAATTATCCATCAGAAGTATTTATAAGTAGTAAGAAGTGTTTCTGTGGGCCAAAAGTAAACATTTAAATATGTTACCTTTAAAGCTTAGGAAAATAGGCTAACTATGTAATTTGTATTCTCCCACCCATCCATTTGATGAATAGCAAAGAAAAGATTTTCCAAGGTTCTGAAAAATACCTAACTTAACATTGAAACCTAGAGACAACTCAAAATGTGCCTCGAATCTCAGAGGTTTTCTTTTATAATAACCAATAGCTTTGCAGACCATCTTAAAGAAGAGATAGAAACTATCAGCTGCATATGGACCCCGCTTCCTTCACCTTTTGTTTTTGATTTTATGGACAGGCTATCTTAGGCTGCTGCTCTCGCGATTTATATTAGTTTAGCATTCACTCTGGAGATGGGTGGGGAGGAAATGAAACAATGGAGATACAGATAGATTGGCCAGGAAGCTTTGGGGTGTGGGGCGGTTGGATGAAGAGACTATTTAGAACCAGGTTTCAGAATAATAAGCTAAATGGAAAGAATTGAATAACTCTTATGACCCTATTAACACATCAAGGTTTGTTTTTTTTTTAATATATAGTGATGAAAAGTTTAGGTGATTTTTTAAATTTTTTTAACGTCAAACAATAATATGTAGGCACAGCAGCCAAGCTGGAGATGAAAGTTTGTTTTCAGCCCAAGGGTTATGCCAAGGGCAGGCAGTAAAGGACCCAAAGGTTTTCTTTGGGGGTTTAGGACTGAATGAGGGGTCCTGGCCCAGGGGTAAATCTGGGTCGAACTGGAACAGCAGTCAAATATGCATTCTGAGCAGGACTGCATTAATGCTTTTAGTTCAGTTAGTTGAGAAAATGAATAGAAATTAGGAAACCAGGAGAAATAGCTGAATGTAGCTTGGGGCAGATTGTGAGCTGAGTTTTAGACCTATTCAGTTTCAAATGATGATACACCATCTAAGAGGAGAATACAAAATGCACTTGGAAATACAAACTACAGTTTGAGAGAAGGAGTTAGAACCAAGCATGCTTATTTATATTTGTTCTGGTAGAGGGGCTATTTGAAACTATGAATCTGGATGAGTTTTAAGTAGATATTTAAGAGAAAAAGGTCAAATGGCTGAGAACTGAGTGACTCAGGGGTCACTGGAGGGCAGCTGGTTTGGTGGGATGGGAATGAGGGTTCAGTCTGAGTGCTTGGGAGACAATCCCATGGAAAGTTCAGACATTTCTCCAGAGGTGATATCAGACAGACAGGAGGTCATAGTAGTCCGCACTGATAATATAGCCTAGGGGAGATGTCAGAGTGCAAAACAAAGGGGAAGATTATCTGGCTGGGAGGAAACAATATGAAAGGTGAGAGAGAAACAGACTGGAGAGGAAGGTGTCAGGAAGTCAGGGAAAAAATGTTTTAAGTAGGGGAAGAGAACTAACTGTACCAGAGTGCACCAGGTGTTGTTGATGGGTTCAGTAAGATGAATACTGAAATAATTCTGTTGAATATAACAACATGGATGTCATTTGGTGACAGTAAGAGCTGTTTTCATGGAGAAGCCAGAATGATGTGGGTTGTGGAATGTGAAGAAACGTTAATGACAACAGTTCTAGAAAGACCAAAGTTCAGGGCAGAAATGCAGGTCCAGGGAGTTTGTTTTGTATTATTTTGATTTAAGAGGGGAACAATTTGGATATGTTTACATTTGGGTACAAAAGATCCAGGAGAGATAAGTTAGAAAAGTTTGAAGAAACAAGAAGGTAGTAATGATACCTTCTTGACAAGCCAGCATAGCTTGGATCTAGATTCAATACACTGAACTAAGTGACTGTACTTGCATTAGACAAAGCGAGAGAATTGAGCAACCAGAGCATTTACTGGTTGTTGACCTCCGTGGCTCTGCTCTGTATGGGTTGTGTGGTTGATTAATCTTAGAAGATTTCTGAGTAATTTCTGTGGAATGTCTTGGTATGAAGAAATGTAACCTTTGATGATTAAAAAGCCTATCTCAAGTCCCCACTCCTACCTCATTCCATGAGCATTAATTGCATTTTAACAAACAGGCATTGGCAGGGCCCTATAATTCTGAGTTCCAAAGATCTGACTTTTGTGTTTTGGACCGCAAATGGATGGAAGTTCATAGCTTCTTATAGTCGATATTCATAAGTCCCTTAATTGAATTTAATCATAGCTTTATGCATAGTATAGTATAAGAAATAAAACAAATAGGTAAACAAAAAGTTAAAGAGAAGAAAAGTATAGGAAAGATGATTAGGAAAACCATTGCATAATACAGAAAAATAGAAAACAGTAGGTTAATTTTAAAATATATTTAAAGTAAATTTATGCTTTAGTAGGTCCTATTCATCATTGAATTTCTATCACAAGCAACGGCTTGAAACAGCTAACACTTAAACGTGGTGGCGCACGCTTGTAGTCCCAGCTACTCTGCTGGCTAAGGTAGGATGATCCCTTGAGTCCAGAAGTTCAATGTTGCAGTGAGCTGTGATCGTACCACTGTACTCCGGTCTGGGTGAGAGTGACACCCTGTTTCAAAAAAAAAAAAAAAAAAAAATGGATTTTTGATTAATTGTGATAGTGCCTTAAACAGTGATTCTTATCATTTTTGGTTTCATGGGCTTCTTTAAGAATCTGACAAAAGTTATGACTTTTTCCTCCAAGTTTTTAAGAAAGGTAATGAAGTTTTGTTAACATCATGTTATTCTTGGAGGTGACCAAAGAGATTAGGTATTTTGGATACCATATTCTAAAATCAGGTGTCCTTAAGAACTTAAGAATGAGGGGCCTAATGAGTCCTTGTAAAGTCTTTGATTTTGAGGTAAGAACCCTGTGTCAGGCTTTGAGCCAATAGCTGACATGATGTGATTTGCCATTTTTAAAACATTACCTTGCCTTTTGTGCTGAAGGTAGACTCCAAATACACAAAGGCAGGGAAGGGAGACCTGCTGTGCTACTATTACAGTGATTCAGATGGCAGGTGATAGGGTTGGATTAGGATGACAGTGGTGAAGGTGATGAGATATTGTTGCATGTGGATGTAGTTTGAGGACAGAACAGGATTTACTAAAGAATGGAATTTTAGTGTGAGAGAAAGACAGGGATTAAGGATGACTCCAAGTGTTTTGGTCTGAGCAGTTGAAAGTATGAAGCTGCTGTTAACTGAGATGAGAAGACTGTGGGAAGAACGGGATTTGGGTCTTGGAAGAACATAGGTTTGGTTTTGAATATGTTGGATTTGAGCTGCCCATTTTATATATATATAAGCTGTGGTGTGAAATAGGTGGTTGGATAGGGGAGGCTGGAGTTCAGAGGAAAGGTCTATAGCTTGAGATACATTTTGTGAGTCATCAGGGTACAGAATGTACAATGGATAGGATTGCCTAGGGCTGGGGTTCTCAACCTGGCATCCGGGTATTTGGGGTAAGAACTTCAGGGCAAAGGGAACAGGAAGTAAATACAACTCTGGGCTTTTCCCTCAGAGATTGTGATTCACTTGGAGTGAAGTGGGTCCAAGCCCTTAGCAACCTTTAGAAGCTCTCCTTATGGTACTGACAGGAATGCAGAGCTAAGAACTACTGCCCAGAAAGAAGATAAAGTGCAGAAGCCTTGTAAAAACTGAGCCCTGGGCCACTCCATGAAAGAAAGTTTAGAAAATAAAGAGAAATATGGAAAAATTGTGGATGACTAGTCAGTGATGGAGAAGGAATAGAGAAGAGCAGCTTGGAAACCAAATGAGCAAAGTGTTAAAATGGAGGGAGTATGATCATGTGTCAAAGGCAGCTGAGAAGTCCAAGAAGATGAATGAGGAGTGACCATTGAAATTGTCATGTGGACGTCACTGGTGATCTTCATAGTGTGATGGGGTGAGAGGGTGATTGAAAGGGATTCTAGAGAGAGTGGGAAGAGAAAAATTGAAGATAGCAAGTCTAGGTTACTCTGTGCAAGGAGTTTTCCTAAAGGGGGATAGTAAAAGGGCTAGGAACTAAAGGGGAATGTTTTTAGAAATGGGATATATTGGTGGCATGCTGTTGAGCAAGTAGAGGGCTGATGACAGAGGAGGACGATGTTCTTGAGTAGGCATGAGGAGAAGTGTTCCAATGCAAAGTACCCTGGGTGTTGTAATTGTGTGTGTGTGTGTGTGTGTGTGTGTGTGTGTGTCTTATCCATCTCAGATTTTAGATCATTAGAAGAAGGGAGCCATGCTTGGAGAACATTATTTTTTATAGTGACTGCTTTAGTTTCACACATGTGAGGGACTTTCTGTTTCTTTTACTGAAGATCTTTCAAATGGCCAGTAGGATTTGGCATAGTAGATTTACAAGTTTTGGAGACCTTCTACCTAAAAAAATATTTTATCGTTTGGAATGATATTAAATGTGCTAAAAGTTTCCGTTCATTTTAGAAGGATTTCAAAACATTTCTTAGTTACAGTAATAGCACTGGATACTGTATAATACTATAATTCAAAGGAAGATGGTTTTGGGAAAAGATGCAGAATGCACAGGATGTTTTGAATCTTCTGACAAAAACTGGCTAATGACTCATCTGTGTCTTATAGTTTATAAAGGGTATATAGAGATAAATAGTATCCAAGTATTATTGATAGAATATAATTTTTGTCTTCAGCTATTTGAGATAACCATCCTATAGTAAAACTTCATCTCAGATACTCATGATAAATCAAAATATTTTCTTTATATCTTGTATTTCGCTTTAGCCTAAATTTTACTTTAGCTAATGTAGTTTCCCTTCTAAAAAATGAGTTGTATTTTTGAGGGTGGAAGAGTAAGTATATTTAAATCAGCTGTTAAAGTGAAGAAATATACTGATGTGTAATACATACCTTAATTCATGTCCAAATACCATGTGGTCTATTATTAGAAATCTGGAAGAAGGAGAACATTTTAAATTTTAAGCTTAGCTGGACTACATTCATATTCCTTTGTCTTTAACTGAAACTGTTTTTATCATACTGTATTCTGTATTTTTTTATTATTGTATTTGATGCCTTCATAATTTTCCTGCTTTTTCCCTCGGTGTTTTATTACTACATTCTTTCAATTCCTTTTTTTGTGTGTCCCCACTTCTATTTCTGCATGCTCAAAAGATCTATTGTTTTCCTCACTAAATTGACACCAAAATATTTGAGAATAGAGAATTTTCATATTGGAAGAAAATTAACTTTGAACATGGAGTTTTTAAAAATAAAAGAAGATTCTGCAGGAATAGGAACAAAAGGGTGCCTTTCCTGGTGAGGAGCATGTCTGTTTCGTGCTGTAGTAAGAGGACCTTCCATCTTTGCAGATCTGGCCTGCCAGGTCCAGAGTTTTGGTGGTCTGATTTTCATTGTGCCTCCAAAGTACACACACCTGTTAACACATCTCTCTGTCCGTCTCTGTCCCACACCTGTCTCCCTTATAGCTCCTTCCTTTCTTCCCTTGTTTATTTTTCTTACTTGTGATCCCTCCCCTCTCCTTACCTATTTCAGTTGAAAATTTTGCATGATTCCATTCAATTATAAATTACAATTTATAGGAACCCAAATAGCAGTGATTCATGACATTTTCAAAAATTATACTTTAATACTTTTTCAGTTATTTTTATTCTTAGCTTGTATGTTTGTGAGTATGGGTATGTAGCTTAAAAGAAATAGCTCCAGAAATCTCCATCTAAGACCCAAGACTTTTTCAACAATGATTTTTTTTTCTAGATTGAATTAGATTCTCATGTATTTGAGTCGATTTCTATTCTTTTAGAGCACATAGTTACTTAGCAGTTTGTTGGGGTTTTTTTTAAAATGCATTCCCAAATGATTCCCCACCCCCACTCCCAAAACTAATCGATTTTACATAGAAATACTCGTTTCTCTTAGAAATGTTTTCATTTTTGTAAATACTTAAATATAGTGTTAAACTATTACAGTTTTGAAAACCTTTTATAATTAATATGTATAATTCTCAACTAGTATAGGGTGAAATAGGATAGAGGGGAGCTCATGGTATAAAGTTGTCAAATTTCTGAAAAACCCTTGCATGATGAATTTTTTATATAGAAGGTTTAAGTTGAATACCCTAGAAGCAATTTGAAAGATTTACTTATGACCCTCTAGCTCAGGGGTCTTTAGCTTTGAGGGGTTCATGACTTGGATGAGAAAAAATAATCAACTTAATTTCATTAATCTCATAACTTAAAATGTAATTTAGTATTTCTCTCAATTATAAGTGTAGGCAATAAACCTCAGTAGCATTAGTAGTACCTGTGACTTTGTCCCTGATATTCTAATATCATATGACAGTTATTGCAGAAATCATGAAACATTGTTTATGCCAATCACAACTTTAAAAATTATAGTAGTTATCAGATTGCCACTTGATCTTGTGAATGTGTTTAAAAAGAAGCATACATTTATTCTACCTCAACTTTTAATATTATAACTATTTTGACATAATTGTTTTTCTTCAAAATCCTGTGTATTTTATTTTACAGATTTAAAAATATTTTGTGTCCATGGCCCACAAAATAACCCCCACAAAAACTAAAACTAAAAATGCCTCCTGTACCCCTTTGCATTCTAAGCATCCTTGATAGTAAAAAACAACTTCTTTTGTAACACACTTGTTTTGTAAATTTACATTTCTGGGTGCAGTTTTCACAATGCAGACAACACAGATTGTTTTTTTTTAATAGCTTTGTTCATATTAATAACAATAATGATAATAAAGGACATGTCCAAATTTCCACCTTAAAAAAATTATATTAAATAGTAAATTAGTAAGTAACTGTTGTTTTTGTGTTTACATTTTAGTGTCATATTTTACCAATACATAGTCAGTAGTGCCAAGATACAGAAGAATGGAGAAAATTAACTTCATAGTTTTTGTATGCTACAATTTGGGAAGTCTTAATTTAACTCTCCATAAATAAGTACAGGAGAAAACACAGGAAATGCTTCGAAGTCAACAACCTGGTAACACATTTTTTTTAAGGCTCTCAGGCAAATCTTCCAGTGGGATTTGAATTGATACGCACCACAGTGTGGCCTCGGGCCCCCTTCCAAGCACAGGACCCTGGTAATTTGCGCTGGTTTCCCTTCCTCTGTACACTTGACTGAAGGGAAAATGGAAGGTAGTAAGCATGCTCTCAAGTGAATGTAGGAGGCAATTAGAAGAATAAAATAGAATAATTATAAAACAGTTTGCTCAAGGAAATTAATCATGCTCCTTATTTTGAAGGAGAAAAAAATATTCATACAAATAATAGTGGTTGTCTCTTAGAAGATTGAGAAATGCAGGAGTTTGGGGGAAATGTGAAGATAATTGAAAGAAAAGAGCAAAATGGATTAATATACTAGTTTTCCAAAGACATATTAAACCTGCCTAAATTTCTACCGTTACTTCTCTTGGGAAATCAAACTGGAGAAACTGGACCTCTTGGGGAATAACATCCCCATAACATAACATAATTTAAAGTTGACACTAGAAGTTGAAGTTTATTTTTTTCCTAATAATTATGCTCAGTGAGGGATGCAGCAGTTGCATTTTGGAATGACAGAAGAGTAGTTATTTTAGAAAGAACATTTCAACATCTGTGGTAGATATCTCCTAGAAAATGTGTTCTGTGGAGTGACAGGAGAAGTTAAAGTAAAACCCAAAGTCATCTTTACCTCAGGCCACACAAATGAATTGCATCGAGTCAACAGGTTTGTATTAAAGGCCTGCCCTGTGCCAAGGCCTGTGTGCTAGTGTATATAGAGGACTTCCATTTTATTTTTTAGTCAAGTGCCTTTGATTTTTTTTTCCCCGTTGCCTTTAAAAAATACATTTCTAGTCAGAAATAAGTATGAACCTATTGGCTCTTGAATGCCAACTGACTCCCCAAAAATATATACAATATATACGTGTGTGTGTGTGTGTGTGTGTGTGTGTGTGTGTGTGTTTAAAATTGGCCTCCATACATTTTTTTCCCCCTTTCCAGATTTGTTTGTATCTTTGGTGAAACTTCTAACTTTTCATGACCCTCGTTCTGGCATACCTAGCTTTTAGAACCCAAAATCTGGATTATCTGTCTTTTCAACTCTGTCAATACCAGGGAGCTGAACACTACTGAGGAAACCTTACCGACCATAAAAATCTCTATCACTGCACATGCATGGTCTCAGGTCTGAACTGGATTCTCAGAACCCTGCAGCAGGTCTTTGTTATGTCCCAGATTCATTCAACAGATCGTTCTTGAGCGCTTGCTCTGTGGCCGGCGCTCTTCTAGGTACAGTCCTTGGACACAGCAGCAGACCACAGAGACAAGCAGACCTGCCTCCTCTCCCATTTTCCACAGGGGCCGTCTCATTTTGTTGCTGCTCTGCTGAAAGAAGCTCTCTGCAACTTTGCCTTGCTCTCCAGGGGGGGAAGTGGCCATGCGGCTTTTACCCGGGGCCTCTCTACCCTGGGCCTTACAAACTCACCTAAACCCGAGGCTGTTTGACCTTCCACTTGGGAGGAGGAGAGCTGTCTTCCTGTCGTAGCTCACATCCTGTCACTGCAGAGCTGTCGTCAGCTCACTCCGCTGAGTTGCCCTTTCTGCTCTAAGAGAGTCCCGGCTCTCTCCCTGTCTAAAAGTGTACGTGCGGTGATCGCGTGTAGCTGTGTATCTCTTCCTGGATTCTGCGTCCCGTCGCCGTTTTTCCTCACGTCTCTCCCTCTCTTCACAGATGGATTTCCCGAAAGGATATCTGCATTCGTGGTCTCTGCTTCTTCACTTTTCAATCCCTCCCCCACTCACTGCTGTTCATTTACATCCTTAATACATCACTGAAAGGTCTCTGGCCAGAGTATCTGACACAACCTCCTTGAAATATTTCTCTCCCTTGCTTCCATGGCACCTCCTTTTTCTAGAATTTCTACTCCCATGTTCGCTCCCCAGGCTCCTCTGCCAGCTCTTCCTCCTCAGTCCTTTCCTTAAATGCTGTTGTTCCCTTGCGTCTCTTCTCTCTTCACTCAGGACATCCTCCCTGGGCGCCTGAGTAATTTTAGTCAGAGTGAGAGTTTCGGCCACCTTTACCCCCCTGGCCAGGTCTAACTACCTTCCAAGCTCCAGAACAGTGTCTTCAGCTGTCACTTGAACATCTCCATTTGAGTCCCCTCAGACTTGACATGTCTCACATTGAACATATGATCTTTTAAACCAAACTATTTTTCTTCCTTTGTAAATGGCTCCAGAATCCAGGGAGTCACACTTGACTCTTCTCTTCCCATCACTGCCTCATCCAGTGTCTTGTGTACTCATGCTAATTCTACCTCCTTTGTATTTCCTCACAGTCATCCTGCCTGACCTCACTGACACTATATTGTTATATATTATACAGTGCTGTTCCTGCTGCCTCATGTTTGTCATGGAAAATTGAAGGCGTTTTACCTGGTTTCTCCAGCTCTGACTATACTGAGCCACTTGCATCTCTAACACTATCATATTCTTGTATTTGTGCCTTTGCATAACTCTCCCACCGGCTGGAACAAGCTTTGCTTTTTGTTTTCACCTAACATATACTTCTCTAAGGCATAGCTCAGGAATCACCCCAACTTCCTCCCTCTACCCTGTGCTATCTCCTCCTACCCCTAGTAGAGCTCCATCTTACGAGTCTGAATTGGATATTGAATATTCCATCCATTTGTGCCTCAGTTTCCTAATCTATAAAATGGGACCGATAATAGTATCAATCTTATAAAATTGTTATAAGAGTTTATGTAAGTAAATATTTGTAAACTGCTGACAGCAGTGGCTGGAACATAGTAAGCACTATATAAAATGTTGCTGCATAAAAATAGAAATTAATACAATAAAATATGGAGACAATGTATCTTGGTGATGAGAAAAGCCTTTGGAATCATGCAGGTCTAAATTCGAATCCCGGACCTTCCCTTACTAGCTTTGCACCTTGGGTCATTTATATAAACTTCTTGAACCTCAGTTTCCTCATCTATAAAATGACCCAAATGGCCATGCTATGAGATTCACATTCATGCACAGATGACGGCTGTGAGTCACTTACCATCTTAGTGCTCCTGATGATCATTTACCCCCAGCCCCATGGGTTTATCTGAATCACAGTCATTCCCACAGTGTATTGTAATTATATTTTTATTTAACTATACATTGCGTTCCTTGAGATTCATCTCTGCAGTTTAGTCAGTGTCTGGCATGTGGCCAAATGCTCATGAAGTTTTGTTGAATGAACATTTAACCACCAAGGCCTTGCCTCTGGGTTCCTATGCTGGTCAGGAATGAGGACTATATTTATTCCACTTTTTTCCACTTCCTATAAACTCACCACTTCAGAAAGTCTTCTGTGGCTGATACCATGTGACTCACGTCCTCTATGGACCAGAGTACACAGTTTGTAGTTTGACCATTGCCTGTTGTTTATATGATGCCTACTTTCTGGGCCCTCATTCAGTCTCTGCAACAAGGCAGTCAGGGCTTGTGTCCTCATGGGTCCTGCACAACATGGCCATCTGCTCCTGGGGCTCAGCCAACTGATAGTCTACTTATATTCAGCATTAATTAACTTTCCAGTGTGCTTTGAATATTGCATTAAACCCAGTAATGGCCTCATTCAAGGCAAAAAAAAAAAAAAAAAAAAAAAAGACTCTGAGCTAGACTATAAAATCTGCTGGTTATAGATAGAGTCTAGATTCTAGGTTTTAGACAGGTTTCCAGATTTTTAGTGCTTGAAAAGAACTTGGAGATCATTTTCCCCTTCATAGTGTGCCTGTGGACGCTGAGTGAAATGACTTGTTCGAGATTACTCAGCCAATTAGTGACAGAGCTAAGACTAGAAAGCCAGTTTGAATTTTCCAGTATCACAGTCCTCATAAATAGGGTGATACCTGGCTGTGCCACTTGTGAAGATGGAAGAGTGATCATTAATTGAAGCACCTTTGTTTTTGTGCCCCAAGTATGTTGCTAATAGCCTCATTTAAACCAAACATACAAACAGCAGTAACAGCCGCACTATATCATAGCCATTTATTTTTGTGGTTCTGGCCGAATGGTACTAGTAGGTAATGAGCTGTGATTCAGGAAAAACTCAGTTGGGGGGGTGGGGGGTGGCCTGGATGGAATGCAGAGGATTCGGAGCATCTCAGTAAGAGGGTTTTTATTTTTATCTTCTTTTCCACAATTTAAGGTAGTACACAGAGCTACAATTTTTTTTTGGTCTTGTATGGGAAAACCAGGTTTATCTGCTTTCATTAATTTTAGAGTATACTGGCAAACAACATGTTCACAGGTTTTTTTTTTTTTTTTTTTTTTTTCTGGCTCCAGAATTGTTTGTCCACTAAATTAAGGTGGAGGTATTTATACCTTATAATTTCAGTGTCATGCTGTCCTGTTCAGCTGAGGCTTGTGATAGTGCCTTGTGAAAAATCAAATGGTATTAACAGATAACGTGGGTGGAGAGGGAGGGATGTGGAAAGAGTAACAATGCCATCATTGATTCACAAATTAATTCCATAAATAATAGGATTTACCTCCTGTGCACTGCTTTGAAACGTGCTTTGGTGTCTCATTTTGCTGTTACATTTCACTCTGCTTGTTTCTCTTCATCTTGCCTGGCTTGTCTGTTAGACTGCTGTGCCTCTTTGGTTGGGGCCTGTCTCTTCTGTCGGGACTGGGGAGCTCATCCCAGGCCTCTCTAGGCGAGGCTCCTGCTGCTGCCTGTGTGAGGCTTGTACTTCCTGCTGGGGTTGCTGCCCCTACCTCTGAGGGCACCTGCAGGAGCAGTCACTGCTGGGGACCTCTCAGCCCCTTAGATTGCAGAGGTGCCCTTTAGACTCTTGCTGAGCCATGAGCCATGGTGGGTCAAGTGCCTGGAGAATTGTTGTGCAAGCTCCCAGTCCTGGGAATGCTGTCAGCCTTCTCTTAGTGTGTGTTTACTCCCGGACTGCCGTGAAGACCTCATGTCGTAGGTGACCTGGTCGAGTCTGTGCATCTCTGTAATAGGCTAATATCGGTGACTAAGAGCATCATATATGGCCAGAGTGTTGTTTTACTCACCATCATCATCATTGTAACCCTTTACGGAGTCACCCAGTGTGGGTACATTATGGTTTAAAAAACAAAATAAAACAAAACTGATTCCTTTCATAATATACCTTGCACAATGTTTAAACCAAGGACAAATAAGAAGAGGTGAAACCTAAATATATGAATTATGAAATAAACACTGTTGGGAAGATAAAATTGGAAGAAATATTAACTTAAGCATTTGGGAAAGATTTTTTTTTTTAGAACATTTTTATGCAAATATAGCTTTTTGTTAAAACTGGAGGATTTATTTTCATATATTTTGTCCTAGCCATAAATGGTATTGTTACCAACCTGAGCAGACTTGTGGACATTGACTCTTTCTAGGAAAATGTTTTTAAGATCTAAAGTAGATTTTATTATTCAAAAATTGTACTCAATCTTGTTATTATTTAAACTTGTGTTAGAGATATTTTAACTGCCCAACTTAAAATAGTGGGCATTGAATAGGTTCAAGTAAAGTATAGTCTTACTCTGTTTTTGCTTTCTAGCTTTGGGAGAAAATAAATGAATAACTGAAATATGGAAAAAATAAGTTATTATTTCTAAATTTTCTGCTGTAGTCAACCACAAGATTACTAATTCTTTCTGGGCAGATTTATGCTTCATTCTTTTGCAAATTCTGTCTCTTAGAGTTGCCTTCTTCGTTCTTTCTCACTTTTCAAGGGTTTAGGCTGTGATCAGAGCCTTTTGCAAACCTCCTCTGTGTTGGTGTGGGAATCAGAGTGAATGGAACTTAGGTAGATGGACAGGTGTGGTTTTTCTAGAATAAATATTTGCCATCTTTGTCATTGCTATCACAGTAAGAGTATTTAGTAAGCACTTATTAAATCCTTTATCGAGCACTTTAAATGCATTATTTCTTTTAATTTTCATCATAATCCTATGAGAACAGTCATATTTTAACCAGCTATTAAGTTTGTGATCTTAAAATGTAGAAATTCAGTAAACAAATACAAAAATTATTTGCAAATATTATTTGCACCATTGATATTTTTTAGCCTTTCTTTTCCTCCTCTCTGCCCAAACACTAACTTGATATGTAAAATGTTTCAAATAAACACCACTAATAACTGAACTTTTACTCCTCTTCAGATTTCTTTGCTAAACTTCTGGGAATCCAAAAGTCCTCTGACGTATATGTGATCTTCCCAAATTTTGTAAAATGCATCTCCTTAGAAAGAACTACTTGGACCAGTGCTAGAGTTAAGTCATGACCGACGATTACTGCATCAGATCTGTCTGAGAGTTTGGAATACTTAATGATTCAACTGTAGATCAGGCAACAGAATAAACGAATAAGAGAAACAAAAAGATCTGTGCTATCCACTTGCTGTAATTCAAAATACGAAAGTACCTCCCATAGGACTGGGATGGATTCAAGGATTTGGACATGTGGTAGGAAAGTTATTGAGGAGTCCTTTTGTGGGGCGTTGGAGGACGGTGCTGTTTTTTTCCAAGGTTATTTTGACTTTGTCGAGAGGAAAAGTAATAGTAAAGATCATTGTTCAATTTCCCAAAGTGTGGTTTTCTTTGTCCTGCAGTGGAAAATGCAGCTCTTTTCAAACTTTCTTTTTACCTTCTGACCTGTCTCACTTTGTTCCCCGCTAGGAAAATGTTGACTGTGTTCTGGCTATAAGACACATGGCCTCTGAGGACAGCCCCGTGCCAGAGGGTTCTGTGTAGGAGGCGCATTTTAGGCCAGTTTATTCAGGCAGCAGGTCAGTCTAGGGCTGCTGGCCAGAAACGCTGTGCGTCCTCTGTCTTGGCGACATGGAGCTACTTGGAGCTGAGCTACTGTGCGGTATTAGTAAATATTTCCTGCCCCCCCACACACTTGAGGAGCAGAATGCTCCAGAGCTGTCTGTCTCGTCCCTCACAGCTGGGTGTTCGCAGAGCTAGATACTCACTTAGCTATCTGGGCTGTGATTCAGGATAACCACAACCCACTTCGAGCTTGCTTTTTGATTATGTATTGAGCAAGAACAGTTGCAATAAAGCAATATCTGGGAAGAGGAATGCCTCCACCTATTCAAGCGCCTGCACAGTGAGTCCTGTTATTCCACCACTGCACAGATGTGAGCCTTAGCAGCTCAAGAATGAGGAACAACTGTGGATGCTCTGTAGCTTTGACGGTAAAGCTACGGGGTCAGGTTTGATCTCAAAGCAGTTTCCTAAATTGCTAATTACACATAACTGACTACTTATGTTCTAATTTGCAGTTGTTTTTTGGCACATTGTTGGCATGTTAAATGCTCATGAACTTCTGTTTCTCAGTATATAGTATATGTGATGGGGGCCTCATTAAGAAAGTATTTTTTGGGTGCAGATTTAAAAAAAAGAAAAAAAAGTATTTTTGAGCATTTTATTTCATAGGAAACTTTATTAGAGATTAATCAAGATAAGACAGATACAAATCTTCATTCTCTTAAAAATGGGTTGTGGGTTATTCTCAGAATTCTCTGCTCTGTCTTTTCCTGTACTCCGCTTTAGCTGTTAGGTATCTTTGTTCCAAGAAATTCAGAACACCTGTCATACCACATCTTAAAAGAAGGAAATGAAAGAAATACAAGAGGCTCGTTTAGAGTACAGTTGAGTTTACTGTATAAATAGTTTTTTGATGACTCAATTGTGCTTCCTTTCACTTTAACAAACTGCCTTCCTCATATCCCCTACCGTATTTTTTGCTACATACTGACTAGGTAAATCAATTTGGGTTAATTTTATTATAAACTGAATAGTTTTTACAAAAACTAATCTTCAGTTTCATTTTAAACAGAATAAAAGTTCAGTTCCAGACATTTCCCACCAGTCATCCAAGATGCTCTTTAAGTCGGTGCCAGCTGTAACCTTAATGGTATTGGGGAGCTGGGGAGATACCGCAGTTGCATGAGTGTGACACTGATGACCTTTCATAGTACTCAAAAGATTTTGTTTGGGGTGTGTCTTCAGTAATTCATAATAGTTTTTGATTTTTGTCCTCGTTGCTGTTTGGTTGGATTTTGTCTTGTAAATCAAATGTGCTAAAGATTTCCTCTTATGCTTAGTTTTTAGCTATTTAGCTGCTGGTATGTTCCTTCGATTTCCTAAATTTACAGTAGTTGTCAGTGTTGTGCTGAGGTCTCTTGTAAGTGCGCCGAATTGTGCAATTCTTGCTTGGCCCAGTTTTGGACAGGCATCTTTCCCAGAACCCAGTTGGCTTCTCAAAGGTTAAACTCTTTTGGCAAAAACTGCAAATAATAACCAACCAAATAAAACCATAAAAACTGAAAACCTCAAGAACAGGGGAAAAAGAATTATTTCTTACTGCAAACCACATGGATGCAGAGGACCCACCTTTTTTGAAGTTCGTTTCTCTTTTCGAGCCATCTTGAGTTTGATAATTCTTATAATCTTCTTTGCTTCAAATAGAACCAGTATCTTCATGCCTTTTATGATTCCTGATTCCTCTTGGCAGTTGTGGGGGTAGAAACTATGACAACTATTTCTTCTTAGTTTATTTTAACCCTTTCATTACCCTTAGTCACAATCAAACTACTCTTTATAGAATACAACTTAAAAAAAAATTCCTTCTTTTTTGGCAAGGAATAAGAATTAAAATATTTAATTGATTTGATAGAATTTAAAGGTCCTTTTTCTTGGCTTTTTTGGTTTATTTTTTGTCATTTCTAGATATTTCTCTACTTATAAAGTACAGAAAACGAATGTGTTCTGTTGGGTGTTTCTGTAGATACAGCTTGTTTAATATCTCTAAATCTTTAAAACACATTTTGGTTTGTGGCACGTTTAGGTACCTGTTAATAGATTTGGTTTTCAGAGTAGCCCACAGTACTTTTCTAGTAAATAACATAGGACCTCTGTTTTCAGATGATATCTCTATTTTTTGTAAGTTTTGAAATTGACATAAAGAGCTTAATCTTTCGAGGTCTCTGTCATTACCCTGTGTTTTAACACTAGAGTTCCTGGACCAGTCTATATAGCTCTTGTTCACGTAACTATGGACCATAATTTTTATGTTTTAGATTTACAGACTTGCTTCTTTTGATTGAGACATCATCCCTTTCTAGACTGCCTACTCTTTTATGTCTGTTTTAGCAATGTGACTGGCAGTTTATTAATTCACCAACTCAGTGATGATTTTGCTCTTGCATGTTGAAAGATAACATTTACTATCAACTTTCATTAAAACTGAAATTCAGAATAATCTTTAGGAAAGAAAAGGAATATGAATTAATACTAAAACAGATGAACAAAACAAATCAGCAGAAAGTTTGGGATTTTAACTGATCTTCCTCCAAGAAAGATCAAGCAAGTGTTAGAAGAGACCCACTCATGTGGCAGCAGCACAGCATGGGAAGTGAGTGGTCTGGGTTCTGATCCTGGCTCTACTACTTACCACCTCAATGACCTTGGGAAAATTTGCTGAATTTTCTGTAAGTCAGTCTCTGCATTGGTAAAATAGGGATAATACCAGTACTACTTCTTAAGACTATTATTAGTATTAAATGCATCAATATTTCTAAAGAGCTTAAAACAGAGTTTAGTACGAAGTAAGTTTCTTTACTTCTTTTTAAATGGAAGAGTGATGAAAACATTTCATTTCCTAAGATAACCCACTTCTTCATTTTTAAAATAGCAAATAAATACTGTTCCCACATTTATGCCAGATTTCACATTCTGGTAAAGCAACCACTCATGCCTTATAGTTGTAGAGGTTTGGTTATGTTGAAAAAAGATAGGTTAGAAAAAGAGTGTTTGATCTACTTAGTGCTAAGAACTATTTAAAAATTTTTTCTTTGTCTACTCAAAATAAAATGACATTTTAACAGACTTAAATTAATGTGTACATCTGGTTTACTAAAAGTGGGAGTTAGGAGAGATCCATTTCTTGGCTTAGGACTTTCAATTTCTGCATGACATCTGTCATTGTAGTCTAAGATCTAAAAGAGACACTAATCCTCAAATGAATGTATCCTATGAGCAGCAATGAGTTGTCTAGTTGAGAATGACACTCCCATCTCTCTTCCTCCTGAGGACTGTTGATTTCATACCAATCACATTCAGTCTCTGCCTCCTCATTGCTTATTTGTTTCTTCCCCCTTTCTGTATATAGGCATGGCCAGACTTCCTTGTTTTGAATCAGACGTTACAACTTTTTATTTCATTCTGCTACCAAATCTTGTTAATGCCTCCTCTTCTTCTTTTCACCGATTAGCGTGTCAAATTTGCTTATCTGCCACTTAACTTCCTTAACCATGTAATCTCATATCTCCAGCTAACTACAAGATTTGGATTTTCCTTCATCACCTCAAACTCTCAGCGTCTAAAAGTTAGCTCATCTCCCCTTTTAAAGTTTATTTTAACTAAGAAAGTCACGTACTGAGAGAAAACAATCATATTTGACAAAGGAAAGGTATCTTGCATATATGAAAAACTTCTACAGATCAATAAGAAAAAGGAGGCAACTCAATAGAAAAATGAAGGAGAAGCATGAAAATACTGAATACTCATTTCAAAGAAAAGGAAACATGAATGGCCCATGAACTTGAAAAGATGTCCAAAGTAATTAGTAAACAAGGAAATAAATGCAAAATAAAACCACCATGGGTGCCATTTCACACTCAACCAACTTGCGCATATTAAAGTCCATCAGTTTCACAGATTGGTGAGAATGTGGAGCAATGAGCACTCTAATACTTGGTTGTTAGAAGTCAATTTTGGTGTAATCACTTTGGGAACAAATCTGGTATTACCCAATAAGATTAAACATGTCCAGTCTTGTGACCCAACAATCCTACTGCTAGTTATTTAGCATGTGTGTTCTAAGGGACTTGCACAAAATTGTATCAAGCAGCAATGTCTGGAACAGCAAAAACACTAGTAACCACCAGAATATCCATAAATAGTAGAATGGATAAATCAATTATGGTATATTAATTCAATGGAATACTATACACCTGGAAGATTAGTGAATGACAGCTACATGAATCAACGTGTAAATCTCAAACATGTCATGTTGAGCAAAGAATGCTACTCACAGGAACACATACAGTATGGCTTCCATTCTGATATATTGTGTAGGGATGTTTACACAGACAGTGTTGTAAAAAATACAATGAAAGGGAAAGGAAAGAGTCACTCAATATTTAAGGCAGTGATTACCTCTCTGGAGAAGAAGATGTACTCAGGAAGGGACCAAAGGAAGCTTCAGATATTGTAACCTTCTATTTCTAAGGCTGGGTGGGACAAACATTCTTTCCCCTTTAAAATGAGAGATTCATGACATATGGATGATGTCTGATGACTTTTATGACTAGTGTGTGAAGAATCTACATGCTCAATAACTATTCTTAGTTTTCAACAATACTTGCTTGAATGTTCTTTAATATCAAGTGAATTTTGGTAAATTCCCTCAGTCAGTCTTGAAATTTAAGCATTCCACAATGGAAGAGAAAGTTAAGGTCTCAATGAAGTATTGTTGGAATTAGTTAATATGGGTATTCATTTGAAGGTACATCGAATAAAACTGGCTTGCTGCCAGTTAAATGCTATTTTCTTAATAATAATAAAGCTAGCTCTTCATAGTATTTCAAATATTTTACAAACCATGATGATAATATAATCCTGGAAAAGCCCAACTGAAGAGACATAAAAAACTACTGGGATTAAAGTATAGAAAGACAATTGATAGAAACCATGTGTACTGTCCAAAAACCCAGAACTTTGTAAGGCCATAGACTTGGATTCATGTAGGTTGATTTCAGGGTTCTCCTGAAGTGATTGGGTACTAGCAAAAACCAACATTAGGGGAAGATGGAGAGACTTGGAGACTCTTAAAACTCTATGATTTTTTTTCACATTGCTGCATGAACCAACATATGTGAGAGTGGGTTTAGCACTAAGAAGAAAAAAAGAAAGAAAATATTGGTGTGTGCTGGTAGCCTTTAATTCTACAAGCAACTCTGGAGTTTCCCTTTTGAGTTCTCTGACCTCCCTTCTTTTCACCATCTGGCATGTAGACAGCATGACTTTGTATTTCTACATTTCCTCCTTTCATCCTCAGAATTCTCTACAAAGTTAGAGACTGTAGAGAAACAGGGGGGGTTTCTAGGAGTTGGGGAGTTCATGATGGGATGGTTAGGGGTAGTCCTGGAGAGTTGTGAGACCTCCCTAGGAACTTGGTGTTTGAAGCATTTGTAGCAGAGAAATTCTGTCACTTCACATCTACATCTTCCTTTGCCACCAAAGGAAGTGGGAAAGCAATGTTACTGTGTCATTATTCACATTTGTTAAGGTACAAACCCCTTTATTAGAAATAGGCAAAAGAACTATTCCAAAACCAATGGATGGACCCAACCAGAGCATCTCACTCTTTTCTTTGAATTCTGTGAAATTAAAAAAAAAAGAAAATTGAAACCATGAAATTGAGTCAATTGTATTAGAAAGTAAAATATATTGAGATCAGTTCAATGGATTCTGGTTTAACTATTGAATTAATTATTCAATGATACACCAAATATTTCATGTTTAAATTTTTTTCTTTCCAATTTTAGAGCAGGTTGGTAGAGCAATTGAAGGAAAGTTCTATTTCTGAAGGACTTTAATAAATATCGTGGAACTGTTTTTGCCGAGTGTTACTGAGAGTATTAGGACATAGGAAAGACGGGTAAGGGGCATAGACAAGGGGTACCTAGGACCAAGGGCCACTGCACAATGTGTGAGAGTGATAATCTAACACACATGCCCACACTACAACTTCTTTTCCAAAGGCAGTATCTAATAATAGTTGTAAAGATTACTCATCTAGAATTTAACTTAAGCTCTTTTTTGAGCCTCCAGCTTCATTTGGATTGTGGCTTATTTAATTATTTTGATCAATTCTTATTCAGTCTATTGATGCCATGTATTTTGTGTTCCTTCTTTTTTCTCACTACATGGTTTCCTCATAACTGAAAATGAAGATTGTTGTGTCCACTGTATCCTGGCGTGCCTGTTCTGTGAATTCCTGACCCTCTGCAATATTGTCCTGGGACAAGCGTCGTGTGGCATCTGCGCCTCAGAAGCCTGCTGCTGTTGCTGTGGAGATGAAATGGGGGATGACTGTAACTGCCCTTGTGACATGGACTGTGGCATCATGGACGCCTGTTGTGAATCATCAGACTGTTTGGAAATCTGTATGGAATGCTGTGGAATCTGTTTTCCTTCATAAATATTTATCTTTTGTTTGTGTTAAAACTGGAGAGTGTTTTAAACTTTTTTCTTTTGAGGGGGCGGAAAAGCACACGGTAAGATTCTCATAAAGCAATGCGGTATTTGCACTGTTAACTTGTTATTTTAAGTAATCTCTGAATGCCTTTTTTCTTTGACCAAATCTACATGGTTTAATATGTGAAATTTCAACTACTTTTTTAGTTTTTTGAACTTCTTAGTAGGTTACAATAACTTAGGGACATTTGGACCCCCCCTCATATTAAATGTCTCCTCCTTTTTATTGATATTTCTGTTTCTTCTAACCATTCTTAGGAGTCCCTTGCTCCAAATATATTATTTCCAAATATATTATTTAAACCAGACAGTTTATTTTTGGGTGTGTATCTATTGGTGGTTAAAAGTAAGCATTCTTTGCTTTAAAGTACACTTTGGGGAAAAACCCACACAATAGTTGGGCCACCAGTGTTGATCTCCACACTCCCTTCCTTACCTTCTCCACTTACTCAACCCACCTTGAGTGCCTGCTGTGTAGACTTTCTTGCCCAGACTGTGGAGATGGGAATCATTCCTCTCCTGTCCACAGGAATATGCAGTTTAGCAGAGGAAAGAGACCTATAAAGAATGAACCATACTAGAAGACACACTGAAATGAAGACTACAAGAGAGGTGAACTCAAAAGGCTGTAGGAATACACAGAAAGCAGCTACCAGAATATTCAGAAAGACTTCAAGGAGGATGTGGCATTTAAGGAGGCCTCTTAGGAAGAGTGACTCATCTCCTACTTGAATGAGTTATTTAGATTTAGGACAAAGTTTCAGATGGATAGCCTGGACTGTGCCTTTAACCAGTTAAAAGAAAAATGTCTTCAGCATATTTTGTTTTTGTGTGTGGCAGAAATACAGCTTTTTAAAGCAATAAAATTTAAATTCACTAAAAATATGCATTTTCTTACCTATAATTTAAATGCTATGATAATTTTTGATAAAACAGTAATGCTATTATTTATAAATAATAGCAATTTTTTATAAAGAAGATTGAATACTTTTGACAAATTGCATTTAAATTAAAATTGCATTTATGGTAAAATCCCAGTGTTCTGAATTTGATTTATTGAAAAGATTTCTTTTATTTTGAGAGCTTTATGTCTTTTTTTTTTTTTTTTTGAGGGAAGGATATTGTTTGTTTGTTTTGGTTTGTTTGTTAACCAATGTTATATTTTATACATACAGTTAATATTAAATGCAAACCATTCATTCCAATGCAGAGGGAATCTAGACATCCAATAGTGTGACCAAATCTCAGTATTGCAATTTTATGTTAAATTAAACTAAAACAGCAAGTTATAAAGATCCTTAAGTATAAAGAAATAAGTCAATTACAAGACTAATTATGTAGTAACCGAGACATAGAGACTGTGTGGCTCAGATGAAAGGGAGAGTAAATTTTCATACAATTTGCTCTCCTACTCAGTTTGGTCTCTCCAAAATATAGTTTGGTTTCATTTAATATAATTCCTTGTAGAAGTTTTAAAAGTATACTTTGGGATTAATAATTATTTTCCATTTTTATGGCTGAATATCAAATTGGTAGTAACAACAAAAGCATACTTTTAGGAAGCCTTTAGCAAATCTAGACTTTTAAGAGAGATTTTTAACCTGAAGCATGAGAACGTTACCTATGGTTTTTCCTTTGAAATGAAGCCAGGTTTCTAGTTACATCATTACTTAAAGGGCTTAAGAAATAAAAAAAAGTTGGCAAACTCTTGAATCTCTCTTTTAGTGCTATTTACACACACACAAAACCTTTAAATTGTTAGATTTAAATAGAATTCTAGTAAACGGCTGTCTTCCTTTTTCTCCTCTAAAGAATTTCTTTCATTTGTTACATCAAATATTATAAGGAGATCTTTGTACTATTTCACAATAATCAGAATCTGAATATTTACATATACCCCAAATTAACTTATGCTTATATATTAGAATGTAAGAGTATCATCTGTTTATGAGCACATAAAGCCTCCTAATGACCTGGAATTGTTGGAATATTTGACTTTTTATCCTGCAGAGTTTTTCAATGAAGTGGTTTTTCTAATATTTAAATATATCCTGCTACTATTTGCGATGAAAATGTTAGCACATTTGAAATAATGTTTCTCCATAACAGAGAACATTAATGGATACCAGAATTTTATTTTCATATTTATATTCATAGTATTTTTCCTCTATTGTCTATTCTAGGCAGTCATTCCATAAAGCATCTTGTATAATTTCAAAAAGAAAATGCAAAAGTAGGCAAATGTGAAAATAGTTTCAATATATTTTAGGATTTCTGTATGTAAAATGTTTTGTTGGATTATATGGCAATTGTGACTAAGTGCTGTAATTTACAGTTACAGATTTAGTCTGTTTTTAAATGTGGAAACTTAATCTTAAATATTTTTAAACTGGACCTGTATCATCCTGAATATATTATTTTAAAATTAAAAAAATACTTCTTTATCTTTATTGTGCTTTAGCATGCTTTCATATCTAATTGATAGTTTGATTTGTATCTGAATGAATTCAACCATAATTTAAAACCTGAGGTTTTTTTTTTATCCTGTTACATCCTTTTCTGAAGATCTCCTAGTCTGTTTATGTAAGTCACGTGACTCATGCCCCTAAATGACCTATGAAAGATACAGATCTTTAATAGTGTAAATCATAGTTGAAAAGTGACTTCAAAAAAGTGTTCTTTTAAAAATTAAAAATATTTAAAGATACAAATGTTATACATTTTTTAGTAAATTGGTTTCATTTATTGACTTTGGAATTATATTTCAACTTATAAAAGTAAGATAATTT
The DNA here is from genome assembly GCA_004363605.1 of Indri indri. Classification (NCBI taxonomy): domain Eukaryota; kingdom Metazoa; phylum Chordata; class Mammalia; order Primates; family Indriidae; genus Indri; species Indri indri. Next base: position 16,312 of record RJWJ010006823.1, on the reverse strand, counting down.
TTTATATATGCTCAGAATGAACACCAAGATAAAAATACTTAAAGATGTAGGAAATTGGGTATTACATTTAATGAATTTCACACAAAAGTAAATCATCAAAAGCATTTCCATCTAGGGACTTTAGTGGCACCAGTTTTGTAAATTTCTTGCATTTAATATTTAACTAAAACAATATAGTATGACTTTATTTAGGAGAAGGCTTTTTATTTAGAAAAGTAATTTTATTTTTGAATTCTTACAGTGTATTAAATGTATCTATTTTCCACACCTGAATAGTCAGTTTATCTGAGCAGTTCAAGGAGTAACCAAGGCAACCTTATGTAATAACTTTCCATTCTTATCCATACAAACTCTATCAGTGCCCTAGATTCTGTGTTTTAAACGTCAGACATCACTGCCTAACATAGATAAGACTCAAACCCAGAGACTCTGTGTCTTGCCTTCTTGAATACTATAGTTAAATGCTTAGATTTACCCAACTACCTAATGAATAAGTTTATTTATTAATAAGGTTATTTTTCAAATTATTCAAGACCTATATGCCCCTTCCAATTACTTGTGATTTGTAAGCCTGTAGGATTGCTGCATCTAATCTGACAGGCAAGATAAAATTTTATCAAATACTATAATACTCATTTTTCTCTGCCTTTTACACTAATGCAGGAGAGCATATCATTTTTGTTTTAAACAATGGTTAATATATTGAATAGAGTTTATTCCATACTTACTATTTATATTTTTAATCAAAGATCGGGTATTGCAACAGAGTCCTTTCAACCTTTTATCTCCATGTGCTCCTTATAACAATAAATTTATAGTATCTTCTTTTTGCTTGGATTGGTACTAGGAACCTCAAGGAAGTCACATAGCCCTCAGGAAGTGTCAACCCAGGGAAAAAGTTTGGCACCTCCCATGAGAAAACCGTTCCAAAAGTGAGACCTACTAATATTTACTTACCTATTTAAGATTACTTCTAGAGGTTTTGGTAAAAATGCAAGACGTTGTGGAGAGGGGATAACATTGTGATGCAGCCCTAATGTGGAGGGTGAGTCTTGCAAAAAACGTCATTGGTGATTACATCCGCTATGTATTTTTTACACTGCAAAATTCCCAGTGATCAGTGATTGCTCCCTTTAAAGGGCCGTGACTCAAAATATTGTATGTATGATCAAATTTTAATGAAGTCAATAGGCAATCTGGAAGTGAAAAGCTTTATAAACAACATCATGGCCAAGCTCCACCTGGAAAGCAGGGTCTCTAGGCAAGGAGAATCTGCTTCACCCCCTTCTTTATCAAGCTGAGACAACAGCATGACATTTTCCACAAGAGCCACAACTGTAGCTCCTAACCAGCCAGCTGTCAACATAAGTAGTTTCCTGCCTTTGGATTGAACTATTGCCAGTAGTTCTAGTTTCATTGTTTATTTGTTTGCCCATTATTTATAGCCTCAATCCCTCGCCACATCCCATTGAATGCTCACCAAAAGAGAATTGTTAATTTAGTTGTGAGATGACTGTGAAGGAATCATTTTAGATAACCATCCTTTGACACATTACCAACACGGGGTGTAGATATACGTGCTAAAGACAAAGTATAACTCTGCAATTAGACGTTCACTTCCAGGCAGGTCTTTGTGTAAGGTTTAGTTGAGAATATAATTATTAAGAAAATGGTGAAAAGCAAATTCAAACAAATTCTAAGTTTAGCTTGAAAAATTGAAAAGGTTCTTAAGTTCTGTCTGATGCATAAAGGGGTAGAAGCAAAGGAATTATGTTCCAAAGCCAAGAAAGAGGGTGTACAAAAGCAACTGATCCACTTGACATAGTTCATAGCCTTTTGCAGAGGAATAAAAGCCTGTTGAGCAGGGAACCAAAAGATCTCATTATAGGATGAAGCCAAGCCATATTAAAGCTTGTGCACTAGTAACTATGTCTAAAAACAGCCTGCTGTTTTATATTGAACCAATACATTTCTTAACTTGGTAGGTTGCAGTGTAAAGATGTACAGAGCCTGTCTGCTGGATGCTATGCCAATTACAGATACGGTGGAGTGGTGTCAAATACCTACAAACAGTTATTATCGCAAGTAATCTTAGAGTGAAACAAAAGAAGTTTTAAAATGTCATCTCGAAACCTAGAAAGCACAGTTCATCATGTGTGTTTGACTCTTAGAGTCTTGAAATCACCTTTATTATATAGTTTCATGTGGACATCATATGATTCCTCAATCAGAATGCACAATTCTTTCAAGGACATGAATAGTTCCTGAGAGATAAGGAGAATATCTTTTAAAAGTAACACCTTTAGATATGACAAAGCATCTCTGATCAGCTCTGCAGAAAGTGCGTTTTATTGGTGTTGAGGTGAAGGAGGAGTGAAATACCCGTGAATGCTTATTATATTAGATTTTGTTAGATCATCAGAAAGAATAATTGGGCATATTTACACAATTACATTTTAGTAAACTATTATGCCAGCTTAACTATAACACATATTCTGGTAAAAAGTACATTAAATCTCAATCCAAAAGCAATTTAGCTGCTGCGGACACTATTTTCTTTTATCTAATTATTCACAAATTAATGAATAAAATTAAATTCCAATCACTGAAGAAAATGAAACAATGGTGAGAATCAGAACTGCAGATTAGTTAAAGCAAAGGTATGCAATGCATAACAGAATTAAAGCATTTCTTTTATTCAAACCCGGTGCTTAAAAAAGAACAAATCCATCATCTTGAAATTTGACTTGTAGCTTGACATTAAAAATAATATGAGTAGAATTTTCAGTGGGGTAAGCACAAAACTAGTTCAAGTTGTGTCACTCTCAATTACTGTACTCAGGTGGTGTACCCATTAAAATTCCCACTTGTGGGTTCCGCTCACTATGCAAATGGGGTCATTACCTGGAGAATTTAATTGGTTATGACACTGGGAATAGGACTTTTCCTTTCAAAATAAACCCACTCACACACATTTTCACTAGAAATTTGACTGTTATATATACTTTGGATTGTTTTGCTCTATAAATATTTACTAAAATTAGACTGTCCTTGCTTACATATTTCTTACAGATAACTCAAAATGTATCCAAATTTCTTTGATATGGTTTTATTTATTTGTCTATAAGGCTGGTTAAAATGAATCCTTTGTAATTCGTATTGCTTATCAATATATTCTTTTAAAAAGTATTTCTGTCTTTCAAAGCATCCACCAGATGTGGGTACATTTCCAGTAAAGGTTTTCATCATTTGACATAGTAATGTTTTCCCTTTATAATAGTTCTAAATGTTTAAATTAAGAGGCTTTTTCTATTTTTGTCCTTTTTTTGTCACTTAAAAAATATGTAGTTAAAGAGCTGACCTACCCTTAGAAGTTTTATTTATACATATACATATATGTATATATACAATATTGCTGAAGAGCCATGTCTACAACACTTGCAAGGTCTTTATATTCACTGATAGGACAGAGTGGGGACACTAAGTTGTTTGTCAGAGTCAGTACCACAGACGGTTCCACCATGAGCCATGGGACTATTGAATTTAAAGTGAACAAACAACGAATTGGTGTGAAAAGTGCAGCGCTTCATACACCTACTATCTGTTTTCATGGACTGTGGTAACTTCAACTGGAGAAACCCGAGTTTATGGCTAACTAACAAGAACATTGAGAATGGCCTGAATTTACAACAAGCCCTGAAAATTACAGGGTGGTTTCCCGGATTTAATGTTAAACTGAACATCCAGGAATTTAGTTCCTAGACATTGACTCTAACAGCAGTTCCCAGAGTGAATTTGAAGTAGGAACAGGGTTTCTCTAAGTATTAATGGGATAATCTCAGAGAAGCACTAACAGTCCCTTAACAGAGGGGTTATGCAGTCTAAATCTTTGTTACCACACCAAGTTTTACAAGAAGCCAAGAATTTATCTCTAGTTCATCTGGACCTGAAAAGAATATTTTTCCTTTAATGTAAAGAGAATATTCTAATATCAGAGGAAAAATAATTCCAAGCATATAGAAGAGGAAATACTACAAATTCATAACTGGACCATTGGGCAGGATTTTTAACATCTGTAACTATGGGAAATTTCCCATAGAATGTCAAATATGGATCCAAGTCTCTGACATTCATTTTTCTATGATATTTCTAATTGTGCCCGGAGGATAAGAAAGAGTTGGTGCATCCAATAAATATAATCATTTACATGCACAGAGCTCCCTTTGAAGTTAATAGGACCTATGGAAAGGGGAGTTATGCACCACGAAAACGAAGTTCAACGTGAATCTAGTTCTTTCTTTTTAACATGCAGTGGTATTGCCAATGCATTTGGATTTTCTTACTGCTTATCTTTCTTTTGTATGTGATGTTTAAGTTGGAGTTGAGTGAAGTGCTCCATGTGTAGAGGAAAGATAGCCAAAAAGAGAGGATGTGATGATTGGCAAGCTTACACCCAGGGACCAGCTTTATAAGATAGCATCCAAAAGTGATAGGGCCTGACATTTGTAGAGCTTGTTTAATGTTTCAAAAAGAAACCATATCCTTTTCCTCATTTGATCTTCACAACACTATGATTCTTCTAGGGTATACATTTTTACTTCCATTTTACAGATGAAAAATCTAGGAGAGATTGCTTTAGTTTACTTCCTAAAGTGACATTGTTAGTTACTAATAGAGCTAGAAAACCTAAATCCTAGATCTTTCCATTAGATCCATTCTTCTTTTTTAAGAATTTGTGTCATTTTCTTTTTTTTCTCTCTTTTTTATTTTTTTTTAATTTCAGAATATTATGGGGGTGCAAATGTCTTGGTTACATGGATTGCTTTTGTACTACTTGAGTCAAAGTTGTAAGTATGCCCATTACCGAGATAGTGTACACTGTTCCTGTTAGGTATGATTTTCCCCATCCCCTCCCCCCTCCTCCCCCCTGCCTGATTTCCATTGAGTTTTACTTCCATCTGTGCACATGAGTGCTAATCAGTTAGTTCCAATTTAATAGTGAGTACATGTGGTATTTGTTTTTTCATTCTTGTGATGCTTCACTTAGGAGAATGGTTTCCAGTTCCATCCAGATTGTTGCAAAGGTATTAATTCATTTGTTTTATGGCTGAGTAGTACTCCATGGTGTACACATACCACATTTTATTAATCCACTCATGAAATGATGGGCACTTGGGTTGATTCCACATCTTTGTGATTGTGAATTGTGCTGCTATAAACACTCAAATGCAGGTGTCTTTTTGATAAAATGACTTTTTTCCTACCCAGTAGTGGGATTGCTGGATCAGATGGTAGATAGGTCTACTTTTAGTTGTTTGAAAAATCTCCATACCATTTTGCATAAAGGTTGCACTAGTTTGCAGTCCTACCAGCAGTGCATACATTTCTTATAAAATCTTACATATTACTCAGTATAATAAATAGATTCAATCACAACTGCTCTGCTTGAAGCTGGGGTTGATACACGGGGATCTAAAGTCTTGTCTGCCTTGTTTCTGGTCTCCCGTCTTTCCTGCCCTGCATGGGTATCTTGGCTTGGGCTCTAAGAGTGAATGAAAAGCATAATAACTACTTTGCTACTTACCTCTCATTATGTGTATTGATCCAAACGTCAGTGCACCCATACTGTGTTACGTCTGTGCCTTCTTATCAATGATGTCCTCTTTTTTTACATTGGATGAGAAGTCAAGAGTTAGATGTTCTTCATGAGATTGTGTGTTGCTCATTCTCTATTTACCCCTTCGGATCTGTTTTCTGTCTCTGTGTTTTTATGTGCCAGTCTCCCTTGCTTTCTGGTTTCTCATTGGCTTTGGCTAATGGTAGGCAATGGTGGGAAATCAAAGGGTGGGAGGAGAGGTCTTGAGGTGGGGGTATTAATTCCCACCTTACTCCTTGGCCTCCTTCTTCCAGACAGTGGTTTGACAGTGGCTCTGTTCCTCCACGTTGGGGGTTCCCATATACTGGCTTCTCCCCTGTAACTACAGCTCCCTCCACTCAGGCATGGGGACGTAAGGGTTTCCCAAGGTTGCTAGTTCCTGGGAATTTAAACTCCTTTGCTGGTTCCCCTGCACTTGACTGTTTCTCTGCAAATAGTCCCCTTTATTAAACTCCCTTCAATTAAGCCCTTTGAGTGAGCCATCTGTTTCCTGCCAGTACTCAGAATAATGAGGTAGTGAGGAAGAGTGAGTTTGTGTGTGTGCACATGCACATGTTGTTTGAATCCAATCTTGTTATCATGTATTTCTAAGATTTATCAAAATACTGTAAGTCCTGGGGTTTCTTGGATGTTTGTGTCTAGCATGAACAGCTACTCAAATATTGATATGGTATTGCAAGAACTACGTTAGACACTCCAGAAATTTACTCAACAGTTTTAGTTTGATCACACATCCCCCATGCTAACATTTGACACTATAACAAGTTGGGGGCAGGGGAGAGAAAGTATCAATACTGTGAGTGACACAAAGTTTACGATTGAGTATACAAAGTTTTAGGATCCCTAGAGGTGGTAAGGTTTTCTTTTGCTCCCCATAGCCTAAAATGAATCAACATCATTATCAACATAAGGAGACCTACAGCAGAAGTCCTAGCCTGGAAGTTAATCCACCCAGAAATGTCCTATTTGGGGATATTTTTTATATAACTATAACCAATAGCAATAAAACAAATTAATATGACATCTGTATACCTTTAGCACCAAACACTTGTAAGCTAAACTAGGTCCAATATCGAGCCTTAGATATCTAGTTCAACTCTAGGTTAGTAAACTGGCAACATTTTTATTGAGGTCTCAAATATTCCCCTACTTTGTCAAGGAGCATTTACTGGTCACCTGTGCGGGCAGACTCTGTGCTGGGAGTAATGATAGCATGGTGTTCCTCAATGAGTTCTTAGGTTAGAGAGGGAGGGTGCACATTAGTTTGATAGAATTAAAGAGTTAGAATAGACACAAGTATAATTGCTATGAGAGTAGTCAGGTGAGAGCGATTAAGGCTCCCTAGGAGAGTCAGGAAGATTTCCCAGAAGAGCAAGCATTAAAACTGGGAATGCAGCCTCAGGTGCATTCTGAGGTTGCGGTGATGTTGCAGCAGGTGGGAAAGCAGGGGGTGATGGGAAGAAGCAGAGCTGAGTCCGATGAGGCAGCACCTTAAATGCCTTGCTGAAGGCTCTAAACTCTATCCTGTAGGCAGTGTGAAGCCTGAGGATTTTAATCAAGGAAATGGTGAGATCAAATGTATATTTTGATCACATTTTTGGGGGGCAGTAGTGTGGATGATAGAACAGAGGGGATCAAGAATAAACTTGGACAGGCATTTGAGAGCTTGTGCATTCATATACACACAGAAGCTGGTGAGAGCCTGAACTAAGGCATTGACTGAGGGATATGTTGGAGAGAGGGAATTGAACTAAATACATTTCTGGGAAAGAATTGAATACTAAATAAAAGTCAGTTCATAGAAGTTTGAAAGCACATTCATGTTTCAGGCCACAAATGTCATGTTTTCCTTAAACAAGGTAATGGATTTGAAAGTGCTTTGTAAACAGTTTCACCAATATTGGGAACTTCCATCATAAGGATAGTATATGTGTTGCTCAGGTGGGTGAACTAACAAGATAAATACCAGAGTGAAATCTTCCAGTTCCCTAGTATGCTAAAGCTGTATGCCAACCAATGGGTACAGGGGTGAGGAGAGGTGAGAGGAAGGCAAGGAGTGAGGAGATATGGACAAAAGATATTCATAGTGCCTGGCATATAAAAGGAGTTTAATTATCTATTTTTAGATTTTTAATTGAATGGGTGAATGAGTGCATATATATGCATATTATAGCTTGAATAAGTTATATAATGTGCAGAATCAGATATGTAGTACTAAGAAGCATTGGACGACAATTACAAACATAATAACTGGAAAGAGAAGAAAAATTTCCATGGAGCTATGCACACACACTGGGTTGACCATTTTTGACTAAATCAACAGATTACTACTAACCTCTTATGGGTTACTAACCAACTGGTTAAATGAGTCATTCTTTAACTGGCTTAATGAATAAGTCCAATTCCAGTCATAGTCTTAGGTCCTGTATGACCCAAATCTCTTTGGTCAGCCTCCAGCAGCTCTAAAATGAGTGAGTAATTCTTCCAAGGTTATATTCTTGCCAGCTTTTGTCTTTTTAGACAACCCGATTCTCAGTTCTCAACTGGGCATGTTCCAATTTTTTGTGTTAGTCTAGGAGGGTGTTTACTGGCCCTAAGAGGTTGCCTAATTTGTCTTACGTTATATGCATCACACATCGTGTTTTCTTAGTCCTAATAAAATGATCCAAACCCGCTTTAACTATTTTATTTTCACAGTAAATTACTAAAAGGTCATGGAATGAAATTCTGTTTTTTAAAAAAATAATTACGTTAAAATGTAAATATTTAAATTCACATTGCAAATACCAATGAAATTTCAAGGTCTTTAAAATATAGGCGCTTACTAAAAATAACAAGGGGTAAGAAGAGCACCGGGGCAAGAGCAAGTCACTTGGGTTTTGTTGTTGTTGTGTTTTTTAATTTAATTTTATTATTGTCTCTAGTGGTAAAGTCTGGTACTGAAAGGGAATCACAATGTAGCTCCGAAGGCAGAAGTTCAAGTTGCACCTGGCAACTGGATCATCAGATAGGAGCTGAGAGCTTTTATCTGTACATGCAAATATTTATTTTTGAAATAATTGTTGAAACTATGGGGCGGGGGGGGGGGTGGCAAGGCAGTGGGAAACCAAACCAATATATGGAAAAATTGTCAGATTCTTAAAAGGTTTCGTATTCTGATTCCTTGTTTTTGTATTGAGTGAACATGTCATAGAATAGGAGTCATGTGCTGAGGCTTTCCATTTATTAGAAAGTCAAAAGTTTGTCAGTCATTTGGATTATATTTTCTTTTAAGCAAAACATTCTTTAGGCTCTTAAAATATGATAAATTATACTGAAGTGTATAGATAATGCAGACATTTATGCAGAGGTTTTTGAAAAATCTATTTATTTTACAAACATTTCAGTGCTTAGTGTTAGCATCTTTAAAGAACATCATCCACCTAGGACAAATGACTATTTCCATGGGGAGCAAAGTTAATATTTAATAAGAGAAAACATTTTACTTTTATGCATTCTTAAATTTCAATAAGTATATGATTTTGAAAAGCCCCAAAATGCTGAAATATCTTCCTGATGAAAAAGTTGTATTCTTTCTATATTCATTAAAAGTTCCTATTATTTTTAAGTTGGCAGACTGTCTTTAAAAAGTTTTTTTAAATGAAAAAATATGGGGAGATAATACATTGCATAATTACATTCCAGTTTTACATTAATAAAGTATTATACTTGTAAGTTTTACAACTGGAAGTAGCACTGTGGTTGTCATATATTACAGTACACACAATTTGATTGTTACAGAGTAGACATCTGCCAGAAACATTTCAGTTTAGCATGATGAATTTACCTTAGCCCTGTCAAGAATCACATTACAATGCCAAAGTATTGCTTTGAATATATGTTGAAAAACAGAAATAAATTTGTTGAGGTAGGGTTTCAAATCCCCTCAGAATCATGTCATTACTGTTATTGTGGCTAGGCACATGCAAGCTCAAGTTACTCTGTGGGGGATTTAGCAATAGTGAATGTCACTCATTTAATCAGGACAGCTAAAGAAAAGATATTGTTGACTGTGGGTGATGCAAGGAGTTTATCAGCATCACAGCAAGGATTCTAGCATACGCGATTTACACAAAAGTATAAGGATATTTAAAACATAATTCCTTTCCAAGCCACTTAAACGTATTCACATGGGAAGTTGCTTATCTGTAACCCTTTTTTACTGCTAATGGTATATTTTTCTGAAAGACTTAGCCTAACTCTAATAAAGACTATATTTGCCTCAAAATACCGAATTATAGCCTTTGTTTGTTCAAATAGTGGAATTTACACTTTCCTTGTGTGTGAAGTGCAAGGTTTTTATAAGGCAGACAGTAGGAGCTACAAACAGGCAGATCCCTCCAAACTCACTCGGGAACTACTGACACGTTCATTTCCAGTGTCTTTGAGAGCCTAGCTAGATCATAGTCTCCTCAACAGCATGCCTTGGAAATGCCAGCTGAAATTTTACTCTAATTTCTGGAAAGGCCTGTGAATTCTATCAAGAATTTGCTGCACACTGTGAGAAGATTTTACGGTGTAGACATGACCACATGATAGGCTTCTTATATCCCTAGCAACTTTTAAAGTCTAAGATGCCGAATAAAGACTACTGCCTTAATAATACCAAAGGGCCACATCCACACAGGCAAGATTGTGAGCAAGGTTCACGGTTTAACTACCATAAAATTTAGCTGCCGCTTTCATTTGAAAAATGTGGCAGATAAAAGCAGTTTCAATATTGCACCATTGCATTAATGTAGATGTCGCACAGATATATTAAATTTTTTCCTCTCAGCACCATGCTCTAAGAAAGTAGTAAAAGTATTATGTTTGCATGATACTTTGACGTGTAGTCTGAGAAATATATGAAATGTATTTTTAAAGGACTTGGCTTATGAAAAGTCATATCTGAGGCAGTGTGGAATCAATTCTCAGGGATAGTTTATGGTCCAGGAACTCTTACAAGGTAATGGGAGAAACTGCAATATATATATATATATCCATATCCTATATTGAAAAAATAAATATTAATATCCTATATTGAACTTCATCATGGGGGAGGAATAAAATTTATGCAATCCCTTTTTAAGTTGATATTTGCAACATGTCAACAGTATTCACTTAGTTTAAAAATTAGGTTGATGTCATTTTTCAGTTCGCCTTTCATATCCTCTGGATGCTTCCAGGTCAGTTAGAAATACAGATTTCTGTCATAATCTGGTAACCTAAATATAAGAAGATCCTAGAAAACAACTTTTAATGGTGTATTGATAGAAACAAATACATGTATTATGTATATATTATTTGTATATAGGAGATACATATATATATATTTTATATATATATATATATATATATATATATATATATTCACACACACACACATCTCCTTGTTTGATGCAACCACCTATATCCTGGAAAAGTATCCTGAATAACTGATATGAAGAAGATTTTCTGACACTTCTTTAGCAAAATCTGATTATAATATAGGCATGAGAATTCTAGCTGTCTCCTCCCGAGAGGAGGAACCCATGGCAAAATAGCCCAGATAAACAGAAAACAAGGCAGAGAGAGAACAGATAAATAAAATTACATTGTACTAAGAAAATATTAACAGATGCCATTGGAAGTGTGTCAAAAAGAAAGAATTTATAGAACAGCAAATTGTGGTACAACAGGCTATCGTATCACTGCAGAACAGCAGAAAAAGAACACTGTACTCATGGGAAAAATATCCTTTTTATTAGAACTATGGAAAATCCTTTTTGTATGAATTTAGAAAGTTGGGACATCATAACAAGTGTGGTATCTCTCCAACGTATCTTCTATATTAAAATCAAAATAGATTTCAAGTCTGTCCTATTTGCCTACTATAGTCTGGCAAAGGGAATTAATACTATAAATCAAACTATTTTCTCTGAAGTTACTTGTATGATGAAGCGTGGTGAATTTTTTATTTGCAAAAGTTTCAGAGACATTTTGGCAGCCTAATAACTGGTACTCATGGGGCTCTATCTCTGGCTTTTAAATTAGGTAAAATATGAGAAACTCAGAAACTTACACTCAGCATTCTTTCTGAGACACCAGCTTGGAGCACCAATGTTCTTAAAAGGAAAATTGTAGTTAATAAAACATTTCCAAAAACAGAAAATATCATTTAAACCACTTAATAGTATTGTGTACATGTTCCCTTTATGTGCACAATAATTTTAAAGAATAATTTGAAATATTAAGCTAAATCGATTCTGAAAATATAGGAGTTTGTATACATAGTAGCAGTACCTTGGAAATATAGCACTAATCACCTGTGGGATAATTTTTTTTTTTTTTGACTATAGCAACATCCCTGAACCTGAGCATCTATCTGCATCGTCTGTATTACTCTTCTCTTTGCACTCTGTCTGTGGACATTTTCCTTATGACTTCTGGCTTTCCTTTTATATTTGAGGTCTATTTTCATCCATCACTTTGTGTTCTTCCTCCAAACTGCCTATTTATAAATAAGGCCTCCTGAGTCCATCTTCCTTCTTTCCCTGTGTTTTTCTTCAACATCTTCTTTCCTCTTGACATTCTTGGTATCATTCAATTAATTTGGAACACGTTTTTTACATGGCCACTTTCTTCTAGGCACTGGGACGACAAGATAAATCAGAGGTGGCCCTTGCGTCTATGGAGCCCACAGTAGACTGAAGGAAATACAGAAGTGAAAAAATCGTTAAAATACATTGTAAGAAGACAGAGAAATGTGAAAATTGTATGGGATTACAGAATACTGAAGCTCGAGAGGAGCACAAATTATGATGGAAATGTCATTTGAGCCAGCCCTTGAAAGAGGATGTAAGGCAGATAAGAGAGAAGAGGGAGGACCGTTGAGGCAGGAGGAACAGCATCTACAAATATAAGGAGAGGTGAAGAGCACAGAATTTTCTAAGACCAGAGAATGTTCAACGTGGCTGAAAAACAATGTATACAAGAGGAACAGGGTAGGAGATGAGACTGAAAATAAACTGTGGCTAAATTGTGGAGGTTTTTACAAAATTTTATGCCATGCAAAGTAATTGAGATTGTATCCTATACGCAATAATTTAAAGCCCTAAGTGCAGTTTCAGATTTTTGGTGTAGATACATCATTTAGGCAAACAGAGTGGGAGATATTGGAAATGAGGAAGAGAGAAGGGAGAAAGTGAGACCAGATATGAGTCTGTTACAATAGAGAGGTAAGCAATTGTCTAGAAGCCAAGGCTATTCAGGCTACGCAGTGGGTTAAAGAGAAGTGTGGTGGTGGTTGGGGCTGGGGGTGGTGCGAGGGTGAGATGATGAGACATTCAGAAGATAAACTGATGATCAAACAAACAGATGGGACTTAGTAATAGGATATGAGAATGAACAAGAGTAAAGAGTCATGGACACACCAGGTTTTTATCTTGAAGAATTGCCTTATAATAATGTCACTTAACCAAGATAAGAAACATTAGATGAATGGAATGTACTAAGAATGAAGGCCTCATATAATATGAAAGTTAAATTATTCATGCAGTTTGACATGCAGGATGGGATCTCAAAAAAGAGGTCAGGACTGGAAAAGTAAATTTGAGAGTTGTTTTAGCCTGGATAAGGTTGCCCTGAAAGAAGAACCCGAAGCAAGAATATGCATATGGTTTATCTGGGAGGTGATCCTGCAAGAAAGACTGAGGGAATAGGAAAAGAGAGACAGGCAAGGAGGAAGAGCCAGTTTAAGAGCACTATTGAGGCTGTCACTGTGGGTAGTGGTGCTCGACTCCACCAGTCCTGCTAAGAAAGGACTTTTCCCAGAAATGTGCACCTGAAGGACAGGAAGGTAAGGATGTTAATGCATAAAGTCCTACTCCATTGGCTGACATTTTCCCCGGTGGTCACATCCCACATTTCCAAGCTACACTTACTCTCTCGCCAACCTTGCTTCTACAGTGCTCTGAGTTAGAACTTCCGGTGCAGAAAATTAATAAGGGGTTTATTGATGCTAGATTTGGTCAGGATGAAATAGGTAGAAGCCCACATGGAACTGTCCACACCATTCACAGCTGAAAACAGAGTTAGCACTTACAGGATGTGAGTCAGGGCATCAGATGTGTGTGCTATAAGAGACAACTACGAATAGGTGCTAGTTGGAGCTGCTAGACTTACTGAGATCACTAGAGTAAACATGAAGACCAGCACCTTTTGAAATGGCCAAATTTCACTGCAAATCTGTGGAAAGTATTTGTATTTATTTCTATATGCACTTTGCTGGGAAATAAGTCCATGGTTTTCACCAAGTTCTCAAAGAGGTTCTTGATCCAGAATAGTTTAAGATATACAAATTTGGAGCAGGAATGGAAGTGTAAGAAAAGAAATTTTGGAAAAACAATATTTAAGTCAAAGAGGAAAAGATGGAGAAAGAAATAAGGGCCTAGGCTTTGGAATCATAAAGGATTGAGTTTGATCTGGGCTCTGTAACTTATTGGCTATGTGAATTTGAGCAGGTTATTGCATTTTCTGAGCCTCATGATACTCCTCTGTAAGACAGATAAAATGGAGATAAATAACGCATATCACAGTGGCAGTGTGAGTATGAAACGGGAAAGGAGTGCCAAATACTTAGAATAAAGCAAATGCTCATTACGTGAAGAGTTGTCAGAAAGGTAGAAAAGTACCCAGGAAGAAACAGTGTAACAGAATCCCTTCAAAAGTTTCAAAAAGAAGCAAATGATAGTTTTAATTAGGCAAAAAAATAAAAGATACAAAAAAGTGTATTGAATTTTTGATGACTTTCAAGAACAATCAAAATTCAATGGATACCTCTTTGCTAAAAAGAAAAAAAAAATCAATGGATGGGTAGAGGTGGTCAGGAGAGTAGCGTGTCAAGCAGCAAATATTGAATTGTCAAAGCAGACTCACAAATCAGACATCACACCCTGTATCAAGCTTTACAAATCATTTTAAAGATATTCTCAATTAAGAAGCACAGATGAAGCAGAAAGTTTTGGGACATCTGTATGGCTCCTCAGGCTCTTCTTCTACACTACATGTATTATTGCTGGCCCAGAATCATGTAGGAGCCCTCCAAATAAAGTCTTTCGGGGTTATTTTACACAGCTGGGAGCATTCAAGTTATGGAACATCTTCATTTTATACCCAAGAGAGGTCTATAATTGATGAGACATCCTCCAAGGAGCCATGCCTCATAAATCTATAGATCCTGGGTGTATTTACTATAAATAAACCTTTATTCAGGGACATTCTGCTAAGGGAATTCTGTGAATAAAGTCTTTTTCTCCTAGCAAATAGTACTAGTCTATTTACATGGAAGTCCAGTGGACAAGGAGATTAGATCAATTGACTTTTCCTTATTTTCTTTCACCTGGGGGTTCTTCCCACCCACAAAGAGACTGAATGGATCACAAGTCAACTGCTTGAACTCTTTTCTTCTCAATACATTACTCATTGTCCCTCCCACCTCTAACCCAAATGCCCAATCACATTTCTCTTTCAGTAGGTAAGTATTCATCTGTAATTATTTTGGTATGTATTTTCCAGAATTTTCTTTAGATATTTATATACTTATTTATGTATATTGAGTTAAAAATGGGTTTACAGTGTGTATATATTCATATATGTACATGCATATATATAATCATATTTATATCTTCATGCACACTTATGTAGTTTTGAGACTTTTTTTCTTTAACAGTATGCCTTGGACATCTTCCTGCAACCTTTCATGGAGTCTTACCTCAATCTTTTAACAAGGTCAACAATTGTGAAAAGTCTGAGAGTTTACTCCACTTGCCAGTTTAAAGTTAATCTGCCATAATTTCATGGATGCTGGTAGAAGACACAAGACTCATGTTAGAGATAAAGAACTTAATTACTAATAGCAATAACAATCAGCATTTGTACCAGTTCCCTGAGTTCCAGTTCCCACAGGATAAAACAAAGAAGGATAGGCAATGCCTGCATGTGTAGAAGGTTGGGTTACCCAAGCTTATGCAACTCAAATATTTTCTAATCTGCAGTAAATAAATGTACTTTACTTTTGCCTGGAGGAAGATACTATGTTTATTATACTAGAAAATAAGAAAACATGGCTTGTGCTCCAGAGGGAGATGATATCTCTTATCTTCCTAGGATGTTCATTGCACAAACATTCTTGTAAGATATGCAGAACCGTGAGCAGCTAATATCTGGGTTGAGTTTGGGCTTGGCTTCAAGTCTGCATTCCCTTCTTCCTGCCTCTCAAAGTATGTGTTGTCATATAAATCATGGCCCCAAGAGACTGAAAGCAGCTATTTTCATCCTCCTTTCAGAGAACAGTGGAAATTGAAAACAGGGAATAGGAAACAATATCCTATTAATAGGTACATGTTTCAAAAACTAAGGCTGGTTCGGGTTACCCATATTGTGTGGAATCTTCATTGCATCACAGTAAATGAACTTTCTGCTCTCTCGACTTGTGTCTGGGTCTGGAGCCCAGTGAGCACACAGCCTCAGCCTCATTTACCACTTGGTGCACCTGTTCCAGTCTATTCCACAGAGCCACAGAGCCACAGAACCAAGAGCCATTTAGCTTGTTTTGAGATCAGGTTTCTCTCTCTCTCTCATATATGTGTGTGTGTG
>RJWJ010006822.1:0-60485 GCA_004363605.1 Indri indri | reverse complement strand
CATATATATCTTCCTGTACTGTTTTTGAAACTTTCCTTAAGTTTAAAGTTATTTCCAAATAAATGGTTTTCAAAAGGAATAGGAAAAAAGCACTACTTAAAGAAATAATGGCAATTTCTAGAATCAATAAAAGATATTAATTCTACAATTTAAGTCCTAAGATAAATAAATTTACATCCAGATACATTATAATATGACTGTTAAACACTAAAGACAAAGAGACAATCTTCAAAGCTAAAAGGGAGAAAATACAGACTGCCTGCAAAGCAACAATTTGGAACAACAGACTATTCAAAATTAACAGGACCAAAACTTCATGCAATAAAATCTTAAAAGTGCTGAGGAAAGTGCTGGCCTACAATACTAAATCCACCATTCAATAGTAAGGCAAAACAAGTAAACAATCAATCAATTGATTGTCTAGGGACAATACCTAGAAATCATGCACATATAGCATATGAATATTTATGTACAAATGACTCAGAATGTCTTGCTTAACTAGTTGTCTATGAGACTTTGGAGAATTCATCCTAAGGGTTTATACTACACATATTTTGTCGCTGGGGGAGAATGATACTTTTCTCATGTTATTCTTCCACAAGAATCTTAGCAACAGTGAACGGTACACATTAAGAAGACCCTCTGCCGTGCAGTACACTGGATAGAGCACATGACTGGAGTCAGAAACCCCAGGCTCTCCCATTTGGTAGCTGTGTGACTATGGCAAAGTCATCAATCTCCCTCAATCTGTTTCCCCAGCTGCAAAATGGAAATCTACTAGTAACACCTGCTCTATGTATAGCACAAGGTTAACAGTTAAGGCCTTATGGAGACAACTGTATGCAAACGTGCTTTATACATTGAAAAAGATGGTTACTGCTATTACAACCAACGGAAAAAATAATGAATCCCAGAAGAATCAGAGCCTTTCCTTCTAATTCCTGTGCTGTAAAAATGACTTTGTTCTTTTGCAGAGGAACAGATAGCTATCTCCTAATTTTACTTTGAAAAGCTATTTCTAGAAATTCCCAAGAACAGTCTACTCCTTTTGTCCTGATTCTTTACTCCAACAGAGGGAAAGCTTTATAAAAACCTTTAGGCTATGAAAACTGCCTTATTTGCCCTTTTCATAATGAAAGCAAAAGAAACTGCCTTCACAATTAAAGGACTCAAGTCATCATCATGCAGTGAAGCCCTCTTGAGCTAATTCAGTACACTCAATTCATAAAACAGGATGCTTCTGTTACCAAAATACAATAACGGGATAAGAGAGTTTGAAGAGACACAATCAATGGAGCAGAAACAATAGGAAAAATAACATTCTTTCTTAGCCTCATAATATGAGGTTAAAGGTTGTAAATATTAAAAAAAATGACTAGCACAGGTTTATTTAAGCAATTCCACAGCCTTTTAATGTCTGAGACTAGTTTATTATCAAGGCAGTGTTACAGGGGGGACAAGACCAAATAGGAATAAATAGTGAGTTGTCTGTTTTTAAAGTCTCTTATAATCTAAAGGACAGTAATTCTAATGATTTTCTAATACAGTTGTTCAACTTTTGTCCTGTTCATGGCAAAGAATGTAAAGGCATGTATCTAAATCTCAAACGATGGCTTAGTAAATAATAAATGTTTGTACTTGATGTGCTAAAGCTACTCTCATATTAACAACCCCTACCATCACTAAGCCATTTCCAAAAAAGGTACAATAGATACTTTTTAAATTAGTCTGTATTTCTGAAAAACTATTTGGCAGTTTGTAGTGCATCATTATAATTCTACTATCTGAACAGAAGAGGCTTAGAATTCTGTAAGTGACACAAGTAAAACCAGAGACATTTATTAAACAGATTGATTAAAAATTAAAATAAACAAATTGATCTAGACTATCAAGCCACCCAAGGGACTCACTACTCCATGGCCAGGGATGTTAGGTTTCTTTTTCATTTCCCCAAGTGAGAAGTTACAGGTCCCTAAGATACCTCCCCTACAGGGAACAATATCTTCCAATACAAACTCAATTGATTTCTCTGCAGGAACAGAAAAAATGACACAGGAGTTCCCTACAGGGACACTCACTTTTTGGTTTTGCTAGATTCTGTCTGGATTAATTATCTATTTCTTGGTGGACATTCTTCTGGTATGAAACAGCAAATTCACAGTAAGAATGTGTCAAAAATATCCTCTGACAAAAAAAAATGATTGGTGCTTTATTCCCCCAAAATATACAGAGGGAATTTAAAAATAAATAAGTAAATAAAAGGCCAGCTCCTTTCCCTTTTCTGATAAATGGATGTTAGACTCCAAAGTAACAGGAAAATAACAGAAATTCAATTCAATCAACATAGTTTAAGATTAAAAAAAAAACCAAACTGCTGAAAAGTTGTTCAGCCAATACAAAATTACTAAATTGAAGCAAAGCAAACTGAGTATTTACCGGCAACAAGAATAAAATCATCCATCTAAATTTAAAAAGAGCTAAAGAGACTATTATAAGTATACTATACGAAGAGGCTGAGAAATACAGTTTACTGCCATTTTATATTGAAAAATCAACATGCTGTGTATCAAAAATAACTGATGAATTAAAGCAGTCACTTCAGAGACTCTAAGAACATTTTTGAGAGCAATTTTAAACTACAAAGATGAAGCTTTTAGGAACACCTATTGAGTTTAGTCCATTTTACAAAGACAAAATTCTATGAATACATTTCTAAGTGATGTTGACAGTTACTGAAATTTAACCTGATTACATGTTCAATGAAAATCACTCTTCTATCCCCGCACCCGACACCACCCTATGTATCCACAGATTTGGAGGTCACAGAACTGATAAATTCTTTGTGGATAACAATAGTGAAGATCAGTCTTTCAAGCCTGAGTGTCTTATGCAACTATCTACAACTCCCTAATAACAAGGAAAAAACATGCCTGTGGCCTCTTCCCATAGAAACAAATTCCTTCTTAAGAAAATCAAAATTAAATACAAACTCTATAATCTACAAGTTAAAGAGAGAGAGAAAAAATCTTTTTAGCAGTCCTCCTTTCGGAATTTCTTTGTTCTTCAGTGCTAGAAAGCTAGTGAATCACAACAAAAACGGTTCCCCAAAACATGATTTAAACAAGTATAAACAAGGTTTTTCCACCCACAAAAATGCAGCATCTAGCATAGTGCTTAGTATATAAAAACACTCCCCTCAAAACAAATTTGTGAATAAATGATGCTAATTGGCCCACCACCAACTAGGAGAGGGCTGGGTACTTTTTCTGTCAAGGGTGACAGTGTTAATATTTTAGGCTTTGAGGGCCACAGAGTCTCTGTCACAACTACTCAAGTCTAGCACTGTAGCATGAAAGCAGCTGCAGACAATACATAAACAAATGGGCATCGCCGTACTCCAATAAAACTTTATTTACAAAAATAGGTAGTGGACTGGATTGGGCCAGTAGGCCATAGTTTTCCAACCCCTGAACTAGACTATGTGATTGTTAACTGGATACAGTTTAGCAATTAGATTAGACCAATGCTTCTTTAACTTTAATCTACATTTGAATCTTCCATGGGAAAAGCATCTCCTTGTATTTAATAATACAGATTCTGATTCAGTAGGTCTAGAAGAGTCTGAGATTCTGCATTTCTAACAAAGCTCCCAGGTGACACAGAAGCTGCTGGTTAGAAAATCATACTTTGAGTTACAAGATATTAGACTTTATTACTGAATTTACCTTCGACCTTCAAAACAGGTAGGAAATTAGAAATGAGACAACAATAAACCCTGGATATTTTACTTGAATCATTCCGGTATCAGGAATTTTTGATACACTGTCCCCATTTTAAAGCAGTCAAATTGACAATGAATCCCAAAGCTTTAACCTTCCATGCTGCTCTTCCACTTAAAGTAGGCATGAAGATAATGTCAGAGCATTTATCCTGACATTCGGTTTTGGCAACAGAGACCACATATTTCCTCATCCTTTTCTTTAAAGTTAAAGAGACTAGATTTAAAAAAAATTTAATATATAAACACAACTAAATAATAATAACAAAAAAACACCCCAAAACTCTTCCATGGATTTTGACATTATTTGAAAGTGGTAACATTCGAAATTCATAAAGACTAAATATTTAATGGAAAAGTTTTCACTGGAGTCAGACAAAACAAAACCCTGAGAAGTAAAACTACTTAAGGATATCTAATACTTTCATAGGACTCAGAATTATCTATTTTTTTTTCCTTCAGTTCAAGACATGTAAACTGAGCAACTGCTATGTACTGGGTACTAAGCTGGGCCCATGGAGGCGAAAAACAACAACAACAAAAAAGGAGTGCTAAAATGCATCTTTTACCTTCAGGGAACTCACCATCAGGTAGTAGAGACTGATACATAAACATGCATTACAAAATCTGCGCTAAGAGAAATTCCGGAAGTTACATACTAGATATAAAGGGGAAAATTACCTGGTTAAGGAAGAGAGCAGGGATCAGAAAGGAGTTTCTGGAGGAAATAATATTGAAGAGCAATTATGTACCAAACACTCTGTTATGCCTTTTTAATTTCCAATTATACTAATTTAAATTATACCAGTTTATCCTATATAATAAAAGAAAGTTATGTTTGAGGCATAATTTAAGGCAGGAGTCTTTAAATATTTTTTGTTCATGCAATTCCTAAAAGAGTTCTTAAAAATTATGTAAGTTGGCATCTAAAGTCTTAAGTTTAAAGGTTGTAACAGACTTATTCCCTAACATATAGTAAATATTGCCATTTTATAATAAAGTTTGTACAACATTCAATTCAGCTTATAAAACTGAATAAAATGCCATAGCAATTATATATCTACCACATCCGTTTTATAAAATATGTGAAAAATGTCTCTACTGTCAAAAATTTTATATAATCCTTTTTCCTCTCAAAATTATATTTCTATTCCAGTTCCTCCTCAGAATTTTATTCTAACGTAATATATTTCATGGTTGAAAGTCTGCTATTGGTCGCCTCGCTCACGCCTCTACAACAAAGATGTATATTAATTAAAATTATTTTTTATTTCTTATGACCATAAGACTATAAGAGTTTCTTAAAATTTGAGTTGTATCATTGGTATGTTTACTACTAATATATGATTAATCAAAACATAAATATTACAAATATTGGTAAGTAATCATTAAACAGAAAAAAAAAATCAGAAATGGCATGGTTCAAGTAGAAGAGAGAGATGGTGACTTGACTAAAACGTGCTCCCCCAAAATCAATATTTTGACTTGTCCCTTGTTTTATGCCCTAGAGTTTTTATACCTTAAAGCAACAAACCAAGAAAGATTTATAAGATATGACTTCCTTTTAGAGAGTGGAAAAGAGGTAATTATGAAAAAAGAGTTAGGAAAGGAGGAACGGTATAACCTCAGGCAGATAAATGATAGTGAAGAGAACACAGTGAAGTTGAAGACCTGGAAATGGGGTTACTTAAAAAGTAAGCTATTGATGTTGGTTAAATTATTCTCAGAAGTCTCTATTGCAATTGACTAACCATATTAGAATATCCCAGAAAAACATCTGTACTATAGCAATGGTTGAAAAACAAAAATGTTTCAAGAAAGCACACTGCAACTGCTTGGAGAGAGGAGAGGATAGATTGTTAATTTCCAAAAGAGTCCATCTGCTGTGGGAAAAAACATTAAAAAGATGAGGAAACAAAGAGCACCAAGGAGACATGTTAGCAAAGTAGAAGAACCAAGTAGAGGGCCCTGGAGTTCAGAAGAAGAATAAGATGTTTATAAGGAAAGCTTTTCATGGCTGTTTTCACTCAAGAAAAATGAAGGAAGTATGAGAAAAGTCTATTGGCTTTGCCATGAATAAAATCTTTTTATTTTTCTACCCAAATTAAAAATAAACCACTTTCTGTTTAAACTGCTTGCTTCTTATAAAATTAAGAGTATAGGAAGATAATGCTTCTTTTTCCTCAACTTTTTTGCAAATTTCATTGTCCATTTGCATTAGAAATGCAAATCTGCTAAATAATAAAGGCCCTTGCAAAGATCAAGATACAAAAACATTTATCACGTTGTGATTTACAAAAAAATTCATAATAATAACAGAAAGCAACTTAAGTATCCCACAACAGAACATTCATTACGCCACGTGTTCATTCAGTTAGCTGTCAGAAGTGGATTAGCAACATGACATGGTGCCACTGATAAACTTCTGGCTGAAAAAATAGATTGTGCATATAAAAACGCAGTGTGTATAGTATGATCTCTTTTTCATTACATATACACAGTGGTTATCTCTGTGGTTTATAGTTGATTTTTAATCCTCTTTTCTTCTTCCTATAGGGTCTCAGAAAACAATACCCCAAAATGAAAGCCTGAGAAGCAACTCTCTCTGATCTTTGCCCACCCTCCTGTCTCTGGCCCTTCATTCTCCCCAGAGGCTAGCCATAGAATTAAAATCCCTCTTCCCTACGGTAGTCGTAGAAATCAGAACCCCTTTTCCACAAAGCCACCCATAAAACCTAAAAAATATTACTCTAACTTTCCCCCCACCACCCACATTTCTGAGTAAAAACTGGCCATAAAGAAATTATTTGACCTACCTTGTTGATTGTAACTCATAAGGCCCCCACTCCAGAGAGGGTCCTGCCCCGTACCCAGCAGGAAGTAATGCTGCACAGAGAGGCCAAAAGAATCTCACCAGACAGGCCTTGCTGAGTTTCCCTACTCAGTCTGTTAGCATTAGATCGCAACCTTTTTGTCCACTCTATTTCTACATGGCTGCCTATATTTTGTTGAACCTAAGCATAAAAATGGACAGCTTCCCCTGTATTTTTGGGTCTTCATTCTGAAGGTTCCCGTGTCATGTAAAACCATGATCAAATAATTTGTATGCCTTTTCTCCTATTAATCTGCCTTTTTGCCAGTGATTTTCAGTGAACATTTCAGAGGGTAAAGGGGAAGTTTTCCCTTGGCCCCTAAACTCCATAGTTTCTGACTTTCCCACCATATACATAGAATACTTGAGTCATACTTTAAAAAAAATATAGACTCATTTTACGAATTTAATCCTTAATCATTGTTCTAAATTAAAATTAATTGTATCTGGTTCCTAAATTCCCTGTAACTTACATAAAGCTTATTTTCATGTGACATCTGAAATTATCATATTTTAAAAATGACATTTAGCAAATTGATCACTCTTTCATAAGAACTGACATTTACGTGTTTTCTATCCATCCACTTAAATTGAGTTTCGTTTTACAGAGAACTTTGAAGTTTACTATAGCTGTTCTTATTTTATAAAGCAGAGCCAAACCTCTTCTACCATACATGGGAAACCTAATATGATTCTAAGGATATTTTATACACTCTTATTGCCAGGCATGATTATTACCCTTCCTTTCCCCAAAGCATAAGTCAGGAATTAATTATTCTTGTTATACCAACTAAATGTGTAGGTGGTAGTAACTACACAATCCATAAACACACCAGGAAAATAATACTGCACAAAGCTTAAAAAAATTCTGGACTGAAGAGCTCCATGCAGAGTCTCAAATAAAATAATAGAAGTAGCATTATAATAATTTAGATTTAACACACTACAACATGGATGAACCTTGAAAGAAGAACCTATGTGAAAGGAGCCAGTCATAAAACATCACACATTATATGATCCCATTTATATAAAATATCCAGAACAGGCAAATCTGTAGAGACAGAAAGATTATCGACTGTGTAGGGCTGGCGGGGGTAGGGGGCGGTGAAGGCATTAGGGGTGATAGCTAAGGAATGCAGAGTTTCTTTTTTTGAGGGGAGATGACAAAAATGTCCCAAATTTGATTGTGGTGATGGTTGTATAACTCAGTGAATATACTAAAAAACCATTGAAGTGTACACTTTAAACATGTGAATTATATTATATATAAATTTTAACTCAATAAAACTCCACCAAAAAAGTTTAGATTTAGTATAGTCCTACTTGACACCAAGGGAACAGATGTTTTGGCATCAGAGAAATCAAGAACCTTGCAAGTGTCACTAAGTAGCAGTGGGACCTTCTGTTTCCTCATCTGCAAAATGAAAGGTAACATTAATATCAATCTTACAAGGTTACTGTGAAGATTCTTGTAAAAAAGGCTTAGCATAGTACTTGGCAATCGGTAAGCATTGAAATGTTTGCTCTTGGCATCAGTATTAAGATTACATTCTGTTTTTAATTCTTTAACTTAGGTAATTTTCCAAAGATGAACCAGACATTGGTCTACCACCCATTTTCAGCACTAGGCTGGTTGTATGTCATCAAAATTCAATTTCCATGGCCATCATTCTACTTCCTACATTAATCAACACCTTTTCTAGAATCTGCTGAGCCTTGATAACCTAGGGTGCTCATCTGGCATCTGATTCATCCAACAGTTCCAGCTGTACTTGCCTTGAAACTCCAATAATATTGTTTGGAGAAGGCTCCCAGGCCAAATGGAGGAAGTGAAGAGATTTTAAAAGCTCTCAATTCTCCATCCCTCCCTTTAATCCTCACTCTTACACAGTGCACTTCTGGCTACTAAAACAGTTTGGGGCTGAAGCTAACAAAGTCCAACAAAAGAGAAAGAAGAGCACCAGGGAGCTGGCTGCTTCCATCTAGTTTGGCTCTGGTTTTAAGCCTTAAGAAAGAAAAATAAAGAAAGTTCATTAGAAGTAATTGGAAAGTTTCCTTTGACTCTGTGCAGCCTAACCTGCAGGAAAGGAAAGAGGCAAAATTGGGCAGAAAAACTTCATATAGGAATAAAGAGTATACATTTCTCTGCAGTGACTTCTGGGTTTCAAGCCTCAGAATCCTGATAACAGCAACAGGTGACCAGACGGGACATACGTGGCTGAAGGAGAACACTCCAGCACGATGACCGCACAGACACAGTCTAGCCTGGAATCCCTGCGGGATGCCCAGAAGTGTCTACCTGAGTGTGTAAGGGGTCTGAGGACTCCTCACAACTCCCTATCCCCATACTATAAAAAAGTAAATGTAAATTTCTACTGCAAAAAGTAATAACGTAAGTGCGATTTCCTTGTATTTTCCCACTTATTTCAATGCTTAATACAGTTTATCCTCAGGTGACTATAACCGAATCATCAATAATGCCTACTTATGTCAGCATTTTCACAGGGCTCACATTTAGAACATAACAAATACCAGGAATTCTGTTACAATGGTCAACCATGTTTTCCAAGACAAATATCAAGACACATATAAAAAATTTATATTCTACATACATATAGGATATAAGAGAGTATACGGAAAGCAGCACTCCTACAGGTAGGAGTTCAAATGGGAAAAATCTTTGCAGATGGTAATTATACACCCTTGGACCAGCAACTCCATTTCTAAAAATTTATCATAAGACAGTAATAAGAGATAATGTGCTGAGGTTTTGCTCTGAGGATGATCACGGCAACACTGTACATACTAGTGAAACACCGGAAACAATCCTACAAATTATCAGTAAGGACTGGTAAGAGGACAGTATGCAATGTACAATGACATACCATGTATCCATTAAAAATATTATGTACATATATTGCCAGGAAAAGATGCAAATAATATAGTAAGAAGAAAGAAATCAGGTTATACTATATGTTCAGTACAAACTCATTTTTTAAAATATCTGTTTAAAATATCTACATACAAAATATACATGTACAGAAAAGGGTATGAAATTATATATGACCAATTATTATCAGAGTTATCTCTGGATAGTGACATCATGGGCAATGTTTTTTGTTTGTAATTCTGCTAATCCATATTTTCTGATTTTTGAGCAACATGTGCTATGTAATAAAAATACTTTAAATACGCAGAGTCGAAAAAGTAGAAATTGATTGAGACACTAAAACAAAAAATGTGAAATCAGAACTTCTCTGGACAATGCAAAACATCTCATAAACAAGCAGACACTGAAGTCTCCTAATAAGCTAAGCCCTCTGTTAAGGGCTAGGGTAAGAGATGATTAAAAGGGATTATACCCCCCAAGTAGCTCACAGGAACACAAACACAGAAATGAGTATTTACTGTAAGTTATGATGCTCAAATGTAGAAACATGCCATGAGGCAAAGAGAAGGACGCGAACCTGAGGAGTAAGAAAATTTCACAAAAAAGAAACAGAAATCAGTCAATATACTCTCCACATTAACTTCATTATTAAATTAACAACTAGAAAATATTTGCCCTTTATATTATTGTATCTCTAACACCTAACGAAGCCAGTAGGCGTAAATTTTAGTTGAAGGAATAAACATTAACAAATAAATACAAACACAAACTGTCAGTTGCCTAGTGAACATCTGGGTTGTTTCTACTGTTGGGCTATTATGAATAATGCTGCTATGAATATTTGTGCACAGGTTTTGGCGTGGACATGTATTTTCATTTCTCTGGTATATATCCTTAGGAATGGGCTTTCTAGGTCATATAGTATTATAACTGTATGTTTAACTTCTCAAGGAACTGGAGCACCACCCAGATAATCCAGGGTAATTGCCCTGTCTTAAAATCCTTAATTTAATCACATCTTGAAAGCCTCCTTTGCCATATAGGGTAATATTTACAAGTTCCTGAGACTAGGACCTGGATATGTTTGGAGACCATTATTCAGTCTAGAATGATGAAAACATTCTGGAGTTTAATCATGGTGATCAATGCACAACTTTGTGAATATACGATAAAACACTGAATTGTACATTTTATTTGTACAGTAAATTTTATAATATGCAAATTATATCTCAATAAAGCTGTGTTATTTTCAAAGACACTGTTGTCAGAAAAAGGATATTACATAGCTCTAACAATAGGTAAGTAATTTGCGTATAGTTATGTTTAAGTAAAACATGAAGGAATAAAGGAATTCCATAAAGTCAAGGTTAACAGTGCTACGGATAAACCTTACAACTGTCAGTATGGCTAATAGGGTGATGAAAATACATATGTGTATGCACACACCTGCACATATATGCACATTAAATTCATTTAACTAATATGCATAAACTACCAGGATTGCAATATTCTAACACAGAGATGGTGGTGCAACCAGTGTTTATTGTGGAACTCCCCACTCTTCCCTCAGGATACCTGGATACTGCAGGTGACACATGATGCTCTGATGCAAGTGCTGGTAAGGAAACCACCAATCCATATGTTAAATATTAGTAAAGCTTAATTTCTCTCTTTTTAAGATTAAAGGTACATAAGAAATATTCTAATATTTGTTCCCCATACCCCATGGGCAGGCTTTCACACAAGCCACTTTAGAAACTGCTGCCCTTGACAATGGTCCCAAACTTCACTAAACATCAAAGTCATTGGGGAACTCATTAAAAAATAGAACAACGAGGCTTCATCTCTAGAGACTCTGATTCGATAGCCTAAAATATCCACAAACTTTTGAAGACCCTACTCTACACACTGGAAGTCACCGCCATTCATTTTTCTACTAAGTTCATAACATGGACAGAGTAGCTGAGCCAAACGAGTAAAATAGAAGGAAATACACTCTGATTGAAGTTACAAGGGTAACATAAATGAAACAGGGTCAATGACATCATTTTGTTTGACCTGCAATTCTACCATTTCAGATCAAAGTCATATGACCTTGTCAATTGTTTAAGCAAGTAAATTGCTCAAATGACAATTTACATAAGTAGAGGCAGTGTGCCATGGCTCTGAAGCAAACAGAATGGGCCCCCAGAGAATATCTTACTCATTACTGCTGAATTTAGAATGTAAGGCATAATACATTCCACCATGCTATTGTGAGAAGAAATAAGCCCAGCTTTTAATAAAGCTCGAAAAAACAGAAAACAAGGCTTATATGGTATGAAGTCATCTAAATCACAAAAGATAATTAATGTATACTCAAAACATGAAAAGGCTTTAGAATAACATCCAAGTAATAGCACAGTCCACAAACTCTAAGAAATCCTTTTCTGTTCAACTATAAAGTCTCTCAAACTTAAAAATAAACAACTTTTAAAAGAAAATGCATGTATTACTTTCTTTAAATACTATTTCTGGGTTTACATGCATGCTAGTGAGGCCCTAGGAGAAATTATGCAACTATGAAAAGACCTACCAAAGTCTCACTGTCTTAATTCCAAATATGTCTTAAGCAAGTTAATTTCCATTCACTAACAACTGCAATATATGTGACTTTATTCATCTAATCAAGGTCAAATCTAATCCAGAATCACTAGTGTTTCTAGAAATGAATCTCTTGGTACTATTTTATCCTCAGCAAGAAGGTGAGATACTCCTTTCTTATGGACATGTTTATACAGCACATAAATGAGTTTAAGCACCAAAGACAATAACACGATTTTTTATAAAAGTTTAATTCTAGGTGACTTGAGAGTATATGCTGAATAAAATGTTTTTTAAAATAGACATATTAATTTCTTGGAAGGTACCAAAATAATGCTTTCAATCAGATCTCAAAATCCAAAACCCTTTCAAAACATTAATGTCATTTAGTCTACTGCCCTCCTTCAATGATTCCCTCTCTACACCCCGTGTCCCCGTTTACCCCCCAAAGAAAAACCTACCCCTTGTATAAGCTTAAACCAATATATTTTATTCACTGCAGTGGCAGAATGGCACACAATTAGCATCATTTTAGTCGTGTCATTATTTCCAGCTCAGTGGCATTTATTCAGATGAGCACAATTTGCAACCACAGAGCCCAGCTCCTCTGATGTTAACTGGCATCATTAAAACCCTCCCAGTGTCCAATCCGTTTGATCTTTTAAAGAATGCCCTCGGTTTGTGACCGAGAGCCGGAAACTCACGGCTGGACATGTTCGGTCACAGACTACTCACGTCAGCTAATAATCCTCAGGGACCATGATTCTGATTTAAGGGAGAAAACTTTTCATACGAAAATCCTTTAAACACAAAATAAGCAAAAGAAAAAGCATTAAAATACAGTAGAGGGGGCAGAAGGAGATTCTAAATGTAGTAACTTCAAAAGTGAAGATGGTAAATTTTTCAGAGTAAAGCATCTTAAAAGATAATAATAAGTCTAGGAATGGTAAAGGGGGTTGAAGGATACAAGCAAAAATAGGACGTGATAAAATTTTAAAACCCTGATTTTAAATTTTCTTATTATGAGTTTTGATATAGCACTCAACTTTCCATGATCTCCAAATGCTTTTTTTGAAAAAATAAAACAATCAATCAAAGAATAGTAGGAAGCTTTTATAAATTCTTTTCCATTTAAAAAAAAAAAACAAAACCAAAACCTTATTTTGTTTCCCCACACATTTCACACATGACTTGTGTGTACTGAATGGCATTCCATTATACAAACATAACAGTTAAAATTTTATTTCGAAAATGAAAAGGCATATTTAAAAATCTACTTGCAGCGTGACAAAGTAAATGTTAATAAAAGGTAAGTTCCTGCTGTCCTTTTAAAGTTAAAAATAAGGCCAAGCTACAACTTTTGACTGCACAGAGTCATTGTGTAGTATATAAAAAGCTCAGCATGGAAATAGACTCAACAAATGTACAAAAAGAGTTTCCATGCCTAGGAAGAACTGAAGGCATCAAAAAACATGCTCTAACTACAAATAACATAGAGCTCAGTTCAAAAAGACCAGCAAATTCATTCTCTAATGCATAGCAAATTAAACTTAATCAACCCCTCTGCAAGGTTAGACAGGCAATTCACCTTTAAAAGTCCACACAAACAAACCTAAGAACAACAAAAGAGGTTCCAGAGTGTAATAAATACCGAATCCACAGTAGGCAACAGAAGCCTTACTGTACACAGCTGAGAAAACCCGCCATGAGACAATGGATCACATTTCCATATTAAATTATATTTATCACGCTAAAAAAATGCTTAAACAAAATGCAGGATTTCTACTGGCCATTTTTATAACACACTAACTCCCTAAAACCTTCCAAACCTGCTGAGTCCCATTGAAAATAGCTCCTACCCCATGGTGCTCTGAAGGAGTCCCTAGACAAAGGGTTAGGATGATGGGAGAGGGCAGGGACAACTATCTTCCACCATGATTTCAGAAAGTAAATAAATAAAAAGGGATAGAATAGCCAAAACATAACCTTGGCATAGGGTATTTCCGGGGAAATCACTGCTGTGACAAATGGCCTGAAATGAACTCTTCCAGCGGTCAAGAATCCCCAGGAAAGGCCACCCCGTCCCCTTATCTATTGCTCAATCGTACAATACTAGGCTTTGAAAATATAACACCCTCTTGGAGCTGGGCAAGATGAAAGAGCTTTTCTTCATGATCCTGCAACGCCTATTAATTTTTGCTACAACAGACTCACAGCTGATTAAGAAAACACAGGGCTAGCACTGCCTCACATTTCCATCTCAAGACTTTGAGAAAATGTTAAAAGTAAATGAGCCCTCTTTTTCAGAAGAATGTATTGATTTTCATTTCTGCACACTACCGATTCATTTCTTCTCAAACCCCGAGCAATTTGTTTAGACTGGAAGTTCTTTTCCTCCTTGAAACATCAGTAAGCAATGCTACTTGATTCCTATGCAATTACAGAATTCTTTTTCAGATATACTAGGACTCAACTCACTGCCACTCAGAGCACAGGTTGAGAAATCAATCAATGGTTGAAGGAGCAAAACTTAGACGCTTCCCAAAATGCACTCGTACTTTTATCACAATTAGTAAAGCAACATGATAGAGTGGGAAAAGCACAAGATTTATAGTCAAACAAAAGAGTATCCAAATCTCCACATTACCACTTACTTCATGCTAATTTGGACGTGTTACTTAATCATCGGTAAATCACCCACATTACAAGATTATTACAAACTTTAACATGGACAAATGGACATCAAATGCCAACTACAGCAATTGGAATGAAAAGAAGTAACTTTTACAATTTTTTTATGGAAAAAAAATAACAATGCAAAAAGACTAGATCATAATTGTACAATTTGATGAAATCTGACAAACATACACATATAATCATCACCCCAATCAAGACAGAGATCAAGGAAATATAGTGTGAGCCACATGCACACTTTTAAATTTTCTAGTAATCACATCTAAAAAAGTAAAAAGATGTGAAATTATTTTGGATATATTTTATTTGTTCCAATGTATGTTACACAATACGCAATATATATATTTTTAAATAAGATGAAAAAGATGGCACCTATTAAGACAAGGGCTGGCAATCGACCAGGGGTAGATGACGAAACCATTTTGAATGGCAAATCAACAATACCCTAGAAAAAGTCAGAAAGAAACAATTGGCCAGGGAGGCATTTCTTTCCCGGCAACTCACCTATATGACAGAATATGAACTATTATATTCTCATTCTTAATTGACAGTCACATCCTCTACATCTTAGTTTTGAGTAAGAATGTAGGTAATAACTAATAATGCTTCAGTGGTAATGCCTACCTAGGAGTATCTGCATTATTTGTGGAGAATAGAAGACAATAACAAAAAAAAAAGTAGACAAGCATATATGTCAGTGGGAATGTAAAACAGTAAAACAGCTGCTTTGGAAAACAGTCTGGCAGTTCCTCAAACGGTTAAACAGAGTTATCATATGATCTAGCAATTCCATTCTTAGACATATAGCCAAGAAAAATGAAACATATGCCTACACGAAAGCGTGTACATGAATGCTCAGTGCACCATTATTTATAATAAACAAAAAAATGGACACAACCCAAATGTTCATCAACTGATGAATGGATAAATAAAATTTGATACAGCCATACAATGCAATATTACTCAACCATAAAAAGAAATTTACTACTGACACATACTACAACATGAATGAACCTTGAAAACATTTTGTTAACTGAAAAGCCAATCACAAAAGGCCATATATTGTATGACTCCATTTATACAAAATACCCAGGACAGGCAACTCTACAAAGACAGACAGTAGATTAATGGGTCTCTAGAGCTGGTAGGTATGGAAGGATTGTGATGTGATTTGATGCTTAAGAGGTACAGGTTTCTTTCTGAGATAATGAAAAGGTCCTAAAATTGATCATGGTGATGTTTTTACAACTCTGAGTATTCTAAAAGCCATTGAATTATGCACTATAGATGGGTGAACAGTATAGTATGTGAACTCTATCTCAATACCACAGTTTACATAAAGAGAGAGAGAAGAAAGAAAAGGTAGAGGTGAGCTACTGAGCCTCTCTGCTCCAGTCCCAAATCTTTCCCTCTGCCACCTGAGGTTGCTGCCTGAGGTCTGAAGAAGTATTGTTGATGTGTGTTATATCTCTCCTCTGAACTATTTCTGAATTTTAAATACAGTTAGTGTACTTAACACTATGTTCTCCCCTACTAGACTGTGAGCTCCTAGAAGGCTGAAAATGTCTGATAAACTTTTATAATCAGAGAGACTTGCACAGCCAGGCTCAAGTTTCCAATATTTTTATTTTAAGGTTAACACTTTGTACATTCTACCTGAGGAATCTTTGCCTGTTTGCTATTGCAGGGGACAGGGTTTGAAGGAGAAGCTGTGCTCTCCTCCCCAGCTCTGCTTGCCAGAGAATGAGTAAATGACAACGGGGCAGAACACTTCTGAAAGGCCACCAACCCTTCTATTTGAACGTCTTCTGAAACAAGCTACCACCTTTGTGAGATTATGATATAAACAGGATCCCTTGTATACTTACAAATATCAACCCACCTACCTTTAGGGCAAAACAATGACAATCTTCTTTTTTTTTGAAAGAACTGTCAAATAAAAAAAGCAAAAAACATTTTTTTTTTAAAGCTAGAGTATGGATTTAAATAAGATTCCTAGTCAACGAGATGAGTTTCAAGAACATTTTTGAAAAGCACTCATAATAGTACACAACTGATTTAAAAACAAAACCAATCAAGAACACATTTGATTTTTTACAACTTTACTTAAATGTTTATAATGGATAAATTCACACACACACACACACACACCCCTTCTTGTATTCATCATTCTCCGAAGCCCAAAAGTGAAACCTACAAAGGGCAAATTCAGTGTGAAGAAAAAATATTCAGTTCAGACCTTTCCTTTAGGATAGTTTGTAGTGTTTGGACAAAAGGGATTCTGGCTCACAATAACAAGCAGAATGGTCATAACAAGAGGAAATGATGCCCTGGAATCAATCATTGTAGTGATGACACAATTGAACTATTCTCTCTAGCAACAAATAATACACCAGAAACTTGGATACAAATGGCTACATTCCACCCTCATGCTCAGGTAAAAATGGAAAGTTACTAATAAATAAGGTAAGTATTTAATAAGATCATACAAATGTCTTTAAAATTCCAAAATATCTAGTCTTCAGAAAACAATCCAAAAGAAAGGAAAAACTTTACATATGTATTTCTTTGACAGTTATAAAGAAAAATGGGAATCAATTTAAAAATCTAATCAATGATAAATTTAATTACAAAATTTTTCACTTAATGGAAAGTAATTAAGTCATTAAAATATATATTATAGCAACATCGAAAATCTTTTTAGCAAAATGCAAAATAAATAAGATGAAAATTTTATAAAATATGTATGTGTAAGGAAAATACAATGAGAAAGGATATGAAAAAATGAAAATGGTTTTGTAAGAGGCTGATGAAGGATACTACTTTTTTCTATTATACAAGTGATATAGTGATATATAAGTGATGCTATAAAAACCTAACATCCTTGTAAGTGGGATAAAAACACTTCAACACATCTTTAAAATATAATATGCAATATATAATCAGTAAAACACTAAAATTTAATATATTTTAGCTCAAAATATCTTTTCATTCAGATCTTTAGTCAGAGCCTAAATAATTTAAAGTGTACTGCATTACCTAATGGAGAAAGGAAAAAAGTCCAAATGTCATGTTCATATAAAGATTTCTCCAATAATAACACAACATGACAAGGTCAACTGAACATAAACACAACCAACAACGACACTGCAACAATAGTAAGTGAAAAATATCTCCATAAAGCTGTGTTTTTTCAAAAAAAAAAAAAAACATAGTGATTAAGACATAACCTTTGAATTCAGACAGACCTGTGTTTAAATCCTGGCCTTACTACGTTTTAGCTATCTGACCCAGGGCAATTAACCAACTTTGGTCAACCTCTCAGAAGAAAATAGTACCTATCACATATGGGGTTTTTATTATAATAATTAAATGAGATAATAAATATAATGATTATAGTAAGTATATAGTGTTAAGTATATAGTAAGCATTCAGTAAATCAATAACTGCTTACTACTACTACAAATATTATTAAAACATCTCTAATAGTTTTCCAGCGGAAAGCATTCTGTTAATTTCATATAAAAACAAAGAAAAGTTATATGTGAACAAAGTAGCAAAAAAGAACATAATATATATGTTCATCTTATCTTTCTACAGTTTAGATACGCTCTCTGTAGTGAAAGATCCAAGAATCAAGCCTATGCTTCCCCACTATCCCTTACTTAGAATTAGAAGCATCAGGACAGAATCATTTTATTCATCATGACTATAGGAAGGAAATGTACCTTAGCTAACCAGGGGAGTTAAAAACAATAAGGAAAAGAATATTTAAAGGTTCTCAATAGCCATTTCTCCAAAAAGGTAATATAAGTGGCCAAAAATAACAGGAAAAAGATGCTCAATATCATTAGTCATCATGAAAATGCAAATAAAAAGCACATGAGATACCACTCCGCACTCACTAGGATAGCTATAGTTTAAAAATAAAAAACATATAATATTTAATAACAAGTACTGGTGAGGAGGTGGAGAAATTAGAACCTTCGTGTCAATGTAAAATGGCACAGCCACTTTAGAAAACAAGCTGGCAGTTCCTCAAATGGTTTAACATGGAGTTAGCATACGACCTACCAATCCCACTCCTAAGAATATACCTCCAAAAATGAAAAGCTATGTCCACACAAAAACTTGTATGCAATGTTCACAGCATCATTATTCATCATAGACAAAATAAAAACAATCCAAATGTCCACCAATTATTTAAAACAAATTTTGTTATTTATATCTGAGGTTTACAACATGATGTATGGGAAACGAATAGACATTAAAATGGTTACTATAGTGAAGCAAATTAACATGTCTATCATATCATATAGGTACATTTTTGCAATAAGAACAGCCTAAAATCTAATTTAACAAAAATCTTTAATGCAATTTTATTAACTTTGGTGCTCATGTTTTATATTAGATCTATAAACTTATTCATCCTACACATATGCTATTTTGTATCCTTTGTCCTATGTCTCCCCATTTCCTCTTCCCTTCCCCTGCCCATGGTAACCAATGTTTTATTCTCTATTTCTATGTAGTTGAGCTCTATCTTTTATTTTTAGAGTCCACATATAAGTGAGATCATGCAATAGTTTTCGTTCTGTGTCTGGCTTATTTCATTTAGCATCATGTCCTCTAGGTTGGTTCACGTAGTCCCAAATGTCAGGATCTCCTTTTTTAAGGCTAAATAATATTCATTTTGTGTGTGTGTGTGCGTGTGCATGTATAAATAAAATGTGATGTAGCCATACAGAATATTACTCAGCCACAAAAAGAAATGAAGTACTGACCCATGCTATGACATGAATGAATGCTGAAAACATGTTAAGTGAAAGACAAGCTAGTCACAAAAGATACCATGACATATGATTCTGTTTATATGAAGTGTCTAGAACAGCTAAATCCATACAGACAGAAAGTAGATTAAGTGGTTGCCTAGAGCTAGGAGGAATGTGGAATATGGGAGATTGGGGGGCGGGGTGACAGCTAAAGGGTATGGAGTTTGGGAGGGAGATAATGAAAATGTTCTAAAATTGATTGTGGTGATGGCTGCATAACTCTATGAATATACTTAAGAACCCTGGACCATACACATTAAGTGGATGAATTGTTTTGTATGTGAATTATATCTCAATAAAACTGCTTTTTAAAAAAGACAGAGAACATTGCTTCTCAGAGCCATTACTTTATATTATATGAGAAAGAAGTAAGAAAATCAAAACAAATGGGAGTGGAGTGGCGCAAAAGTGACAAGATGAAAATGCTGGATGGAAAAGATAAGGAAAAGAAAATGCAGGAATATTAATTATTTTCCTTTAAAAATGACAAACCCTCAGGCTAAAGATAAATAAAACTACTTCTTCCAACACCCACATTTTTCAAAGGAAGGAAGCCTGAAAGTAACAAAAGAGCATTAGACTTGGAACGTCTTGGGTCTACTTTTGCGAGCCATGTGACCTTTTGAAAACCAGAGCATTTGTTTCTTCACTATAAAATGAAGTCTTCACTATAAAATGAAGTTTTACAACCCCTATATCACAAAATGTCCATATTCACACTAGGTATCCAAGAAATATCAGTTGTAATTTTTTAAAAGTAGTTTCAGCCCTGAAAAGAAATTTGTGAAGTCCGAAATCAATATATCAATAGCGTTAAGAAAAGGATAAATTTTTCTTTTCCAATTCCAAACTGCCAAACTACATCCTCATCTTTAAGGTCAGCCATGATTCCTAGAACTGTCAGTCTCTATTTTTTTTTTTAGTAAAGCAGCACCAACGAAATCCATATGGGAAACACGATCTTTACCTTGACAGAGTTGGCATTTAGATAGAATCCATCCTTTTCATCTTTCATTGGTAGCCAGGATAAATGATTAAGCAACAATAACTGTAGCTCAATCTGACCCAAGCAAGGACAAATGTATTTCATGATTATGACTTTGAAAACCAAAGAGTTCACTGTCGACCTTAAGGGAAAAAAGCACTACTTACTAAACAAAGGCAAAGTTGGGAAAGCCCAGCAAAATCCAATTTTGGATGGTTTTCCAGCTGAGGTATTTTCATAAAGATAGGGTTACTCAATTAATTCTTTTATCCTTATTGTTTTATTTCGTTTATTTAGGCTGTCTTTCTCTACTCCTGATATTTGTTAGTCAATGATTTAAAGAGTAACTAATAGACACATCACTACCAAATGCCACTGGGAAATGGATTTGTAACTATGCTGAATATTTTCCTTCTTGAAACCTTGGCTATATCATGCTTCACACATGATGTCAATTAGAAGACAGAATAAATGGCTCACAGAACACATGATGACTTCTGTGGATGGCACACTGCTCCCCACCCCAATAAAACCAAAAAAAAAAAGAAAGAAAGATTAGCCCAAAATTATTATGGTAAATGTGGCCTGACAAGAGCTGCTGATTTGAGTATATTTTACAATTTTAACACACATGGGGGGATATAATAGCATCAGCTTCACAAATAATGAACACATGCACACAAAGCTTGGAAAGCCTTAAACAAAACAGAAGGATGTATTACTACCATCAAGGCTCAAAGGGAAATAGACCATTTCTCCCTTTTTAGATGAACATAAAGTTATTCATTACCAAATATTAAAAAAGAATATTCTTATTACCAAATTAACAGCAACGGTTTCAACAAATTCCAAAACTCAGGATATTTGCAATATCTATAAAGAAAATATGATATATAACACTTATTCACCTCCAGTAAATATCGGTAATTCATCTCCTAGACAAGAAAGACAAATGGAAAATAAGTAATAAGAACATAAGCATTTGTTATAATAAGATGAAGTTAACTGATTGGTGATATTGTTTTATTATTTATTAATGCCCAACTGGTTACAAAAAGGATTTAAGGTGGCTGGCTGCCATTGTTGGAAAGACAACTTATTGAATTCTTATTTCATTTGCAACATATCAATTGAAGTTTCTTAAAAGTGAGTTTTGATAAAACTATTACAGGGATTTGGATTTCATAATGTTAAAAGAGAAGGGGGCAAGTGGAAAAACACAATGGGAAAGAGAAATGCCTTTAATCAAACAAAGAAAGTAGTATTGTGGTATCAAAATAAGAAATAGGCTTTATTAAATAAAATACCTGCACAGATGCCTCAATTCCTCTAGAGGACAAAAGAATGTGAGAAGCAAGGAAGTACAGTATAATAGTAGGCTCAAATTTATCTTTGTGGGCAGCGGTTTGGATTGGGAAAATGGATTTGGGGCTAAGTATTCAAGAACCCCAAATCATCTCCTTTAAGTATACAAAGAAGTAACATTAGCTTCAGTAGTGAAGGAATGGGATATTATTTGGAGAAGAAATCAAGTCATTCTCATATATTATAAGAGTTTCAGGGGAAAAATCAAAGAATTATTTAGAACCTCCTTGAAGGCACTGAATATATCCAATTTGGTACCAATCTGTCAAAAGAAAGTTCAATATTCAGAGAGCAGCTAAGTGGATAGATATTATGCTAGGTCTTTTTTGTGTGTGATTTCAGTTTATCCTCATTTGAAGAACCAGAAGATCAGAGAGTTTAGTCAAAGGACACACAGCTAATA
Organism: Indri indri; assembly: GCA_004363605.1. NCBI lineage: Eukaryota > Metazoa > Chordata > Mammalia > Primates > Indriidae > Indri > Indri indri. The sequence continues at coordinate 38,083 of RJWJ010006822.1, read as the reverse complement.
ACTGCTATCAAGTGCAGTTCCACAAGTGCCTAAAAACAAAGGTGTTTTCTACCACATCAGGCAGCATTTTTCCTATCTTCAGTACTAACCACAGTTAATGATGATGTCTTAGCAAAATGGAATGAGAAAAGTCAGTGCCAAACTCAGGGCATTTCTTAGGAGTTAATAAGCATTGATCAACTGACTACAGAGCCTTACGGTAACAGCAGAGGATGGGTGGAAAAAACAATGGATTATAGAAATAGTAAGACTAAATTACTATTATTAAAGGGTCAAAAGTTAATTTCAGAAATGAGTTGATGTCTGGGAAAAATAATGAAAAGGAAATACTGCAAAATGCTAACAGTGGTCACCTTTTGGAGATAAAAGTATAGAATTCTTTCTTCTCTCAAAGCTTCTATTAAAAACTGGTTTAAAAACAAGGTTTAGGATTATTCATTATGAAAGTAATATAATCCTTCAAATGACACTTCCAGTCCCAGCTGACTGACAGAAGCAATAAAAAACATTGTTTTTTATGTCCTTGGTTATGTATGGTATTTCCCTGCTGTAACAGTCCTCTGTCATTAAGTTCTAATAACCTTTCTAACTATTGGCCACATATTTTGAAAGCACTGTCTTTAGCACACATCTGTTTCTGAACACTGACGATATTCACTGACTGCTGAAATAAGTGTTCGCCTAATGACCATACGTTTCTCATACCAAGATCCTGAGTAAATATCTTCCCTCTCTCTGAGGTCTATTTTTGTCATCTATAATACAGTGTTCATTCTTGTATTGCAGTTATTGAGGCATGTACATGAAAAGTGTTTAACACAGGGACATGAGCATATGTACACTCAATACGGTTGTTACTTGTATTATTATATCATTTATATTCATATCATCATCAACCATATTTAGCCATAACCTTAAGAGAATTCTACTTACTCTCAGTCACCAAAAAACTACAATGGTGTATGTATGTTCACTGGGTTAAAAACTTTGCTTAGGTCAATGATGACCTTTGGTGTAATTACCACATTTCTCCAAAACAGTAAAGATTCTTTCTGCTGTGTTATAATTCTGGAAGTAGTCAAATGTTCAGAAAATAATTTACAAGTTTAGTTCTCACATTGACCCATCCTACTCAATCTAATCACTAGGAAGGAAAAGATCCTTTATTAATCTTTAAGCCAACAGTAATCTTTGCTGGCTACGTAACTGCCACTGGCCTAGGCCAATTTCTTTGCTTCACCTGATCTAAGACTCTAATCACAAAATTAAGAAGTAAATATATTCAAGAGTTCTCCTGTAAGCATAACATTCCCTTTTATCATAACAAAAATAAATGAGAACAAGGAAAAACCTAAAATCTGATTTTCTTTAACCTCTAGAGCATGTCTACATGACCAGATGGTTCAAGACACCCTTCTAGAAAGAATTTGTAAAGTAGGTCTTGCTTCACTCTTCCAAACAAAAATCTCTGGAAATGAATATTCAGACTTTCAGTTACTTGAATCTAACCTCACATCCTTATAACCACTCTGCCTTGTAAAATATTTTCTTCAAAATTATCCAAAATAATTCAAAAATGCCTACCTCAGCTTGACAGAGTGCATGAAGACCCTGTAATACCAAGGCTGCAGGAGTAGCTTGATCTGGCTTGGTGCATTCATTCAACACCTGGGAAATAGCTGCCAACATATCTGCACCATGCTGATATGGCCTACAAGAAATAATAGTTTAAAAACAAAATTAAAGTCAAGGAGCAATTACCACTCCCAGGTCTTTTGCTTGAACAAAAAAATATCTACATTTTTCTTTATCTTTTTGCCCACTAAATGTTGACCCCCAAATACTAACACCATATGTTTTTCTTCAAAAATTTGCATCATGATCATTTCTACTATAACTTGACATTCATTTTTATGTAGAAGTATTATCCAAAAAAGAAGGCACTTTTTTTTTTTTTTGAGACAGAGTCTCACTCTTTTGCCTGGGGCGAGTGCCGTGGCGTCAGCCTAGCTCACAGCAACCTCAAACTCCTGGGCTCAAGCAATCCTACTGTCTCAGCCTCCCGAGTAGCTGGGACTACAGGGTATGCGCCACCATGCCCGGCTAATTTTTTCTATATATATTTTTAGCTGTCCAATTAATTTCTTTCTATTTTTGGTAGAGACGGGGGTCTCACTCTTGCTCAGGCTGGTTTCGAACTCCTGAGCTCAAACTATCCGCCCACCTTGGCCTCCCAGAGTGCTAGGATTACAGGCGTGAGCCACCGCGCCCAGCCAAGAAGGCACTTTTTAACAAATTTCATTCACCCTCAATCACAAATCTGAATTGAGAAAAACTCAAGTCTATAATAACGGTGAAAAGAACTGACATACCTTATTATCAGTAAAGATAGAGCTACTCCTGCCTGGTAGTTACTCTGGTATCCATACTGACTATGAAAGCAGGGATTTGAGATCAGATGATTTACGGCAGTAGTGATACTAACTAAGGTGGTTATAACTATCACAATAATCATGATGATAAAAATAATAAAAATACAAATTATAAATCAATGATCTCTTGTCTTATGCCAGGCACTGTAGTAGATACACTTATTCATCCTCCTCCCCCTTCCTTCCTCTCTAATCCACATATATTGTGCTATCTCCAGAATACCTTTAACTTCATAGTTATGCAGGTCTAGTCCCTGAATTCCTTTTACCCCTCAATGATACAATACTTTTCTCCAACAAAATGTCAACTGATGAAATTGCACAAAGGGAAATAATTTTCCAAAACTGGAAAAATTTGACAGATCTTGAGGTAGCAACTGAAAGGAACACTGAATAACTTATCAATATTCTCTGACCTGGTCTGATATTTGGCCTCTTCTGAGCTTCAGCTTTAAGTACACCAAATGAGAATGTCAGTTAATAACCTTTCGTCTCTGCAATTTTCCATACCAATACTTTGATAAAATCCAAACTCTCAGGTCTTGAGTTACATATACACACATGTAACCTTTTGTGTATGTGTAACTTGTAGACTGAGGTCATTTTTGTGTTGTTGAAAGGTGGAAGCTTAGAAAACGGGCAGAACTGCTGAGGCTTAATTTCTTGTACATTTTGATCCAAGATTTTACTTGAAACAGGAATCATCCATGTTATCAGCGTCTGGGCCAACCCACTGCACAACTTCAGGAAGTATCAGTCACACTGTTGCCATTGACGGAAGTGAGAACAATGCTCCCAGGAACTCTACAGTGCAGTGGCCTGATCAACATACGAAACTGCAGGATTACAATTATTTCAAATGCATCTAATCTACTTCCTCGGTAAACATTTTTACCTTACCCCATTCAAGAAAAAAACTTCTGAGGAGGTAGAGCTTTGCTTGCGTTATTTCGGTCTTGTGACCTCTAAGCTATTTATTAACCCATACTCTACAGTCAACTCCCTAATATCTTCGTGTTCTCCTAAAAGCTTAGAGCACACATGAAAATTCATTATCATTTCCTTGCTTGATATAATTCCTAATGATTCCATGCAAGAATCACAAATAAGGCCTTCCCTATTAAAACTACTTACAAGAATCAGACATAACATAGAAAGAATATAAGAAAGAACAGTTTCTGACTACAGTATACTGCTCAGTTTTCAGGGATTAATATACAGAAAAATAGAAAACATAACATCATGTATTATAATGCAATATTAAATTATTAGCCAGAACAGGATATAAATATCATATAAACCTAGATATAAGACTAAACCTGAAATGAAAGAAATACTTGCATCTTGAAGTTATTGTAAAAAATTTTTTAACATTATAATTGGAAAACTTGAGTTGAAAAATAATATAGTATTATTCAAATATCCTCTGCCAATCTTTGTTTCTTGCTTGCAATTAAAAAATTAACTACAAAATAATATAGCATAATACACATTTCTGCAAGTTAAGGACATCTTACCTTTGCTTACATATATCTCTGATTGACGCTGCTTTAGCAATCAATTTCTCCCACTGGACCTCCTTGCCCACAGAGAGAGAAGGCACATCAGACATGGCCATGAAACGCTGCAGTTCAGGATAGACACGATCCTAAAAATCCAAGTTTACAAAAAAGGTAATTTCTCAACTTGAGTTGAATAATCATTATCTCCTTTTATGCAGCATTTTCACCTCCAAATCCTCCATTTGCATTGCAAATTATATTTCTTCTAATCAGCAGAGAAGAATGCTGTTGTGATTACTGGGGATTTTCTTACAAACCCATGTATGTTCATTTCATAAAACAAGAAGAAAGTGACTAAATCTCACTTTAATTACAACGGCGCTAATCACTTATAACCATATTTCTATTACTTTCTCAAGCAAATGGAAAGACAAATTTCAGATATAACAAAATAAGGTTTTCTATTCTCAGAGAGTCGATCACAACTGACTGCATTACAGATCAAATTCAACTCAATAAATCAAAATTTCTCAACATAATCATTGATGCCACTCACTAACACCATTAAATCAAAGTACTGTCACACATAATGACATAATTATTTTTCTTCAGGGAAAGGAACATGTTTAATACTCTCACAAGTATATTACCTGCTTTTCCCACAAAGATGTCAACAAGCGCAAAGTGACAGCTCTTAGCTGTGGGGTGGTTCCAAGCAATTGGATTACTCGTAGAATCTGTCCTATGCACACCTAGAAAATATTGAAGAAACTCTGGTTTCGAAAATGTGTATAACTCCAAGGTTACCAAAAGCATTTTTAAACCCCTTATTATAAAATAAAGACTGAATTGGAAGCTTACTGTAACATTACCCATCTTCTCAGAGAATAGAAGATAGCTTTGGGAGGGGCTACGTAGCAATCCTGGGAACATAAAGACCTCATCTTAAGGAATAGCCAATGTGCAAACTTGGATATTAAGTAATTCAGAATAATTAATTCTTAAATATTATAATAAATACTTTTGCCTTTAGATATTACCTCTTATAAAACATAGCCCAACAAGGGAAGTAGTGATCATGGCAAAATTTAAGGCTCAAAATTCAAAATACCAAAAAGAATTCAATGTCTCTCTTTTTTTCCTCCCAAATAAACTGGTTAATATACTAACCTTGTGAACACCAAGCATAGGTAAAGTATACAATATATCATTGTATAATATAGGTTCCAGTGGTCTTCCCAATTTGAACATCAAAACTGGAATAAGATTTGGCACCTATAATGAATTCAAAAAATATATTAATTATGTCTTGTTCCAAAAGAAAGTAATCAATAAAGTAACATTTATCTCTTTTCTTATTCAAATAAATATGAATATGAATGAATTAGAAGACCTAGAAAAAAATGTCAGATAGCAATTAATATTTCTTGCTAAAGGTAATTTCATACAACTAAGGTTCCACATCTTTTATGATTAGCTGTCAAACACCAATCAAAAAGTGTTTTCCTTAAACAACTACGGCATTAACTCTAAGCAACATAAGTAGTTAAAATATATCCTGCCTCAAAGAAGTTCACAGCTCTAGTGAACCACCAACCCTAAAGATACATAAATAATAAAATATTCCTCATAGTGAAATATGCAATTAGGTTACTCCAATATGAAATAATTTAAATCCACGTACTATAAAGAGTGCCCATGGCCAAAAATTTCCCTCCAGGTCCCCATTTCAATTTCTATGCATAACACAATAAAATGAAAAAAAGCAGTTCATTCATGGATAAGACGACTTAATATTGTTAAAATGGCAGTATTTCCCAAATTGATCTAAAATTGAACACACTCCCTAGCAAAATCCCGGCTGACTCCTTTGCAAAAATTGAGAGGCTTATCTTAAAACTTATATGTAAAAGCATGCAACCCTAAATGCAAAAATAATCTGAAAAAAGAAAAATAAAGTTTGAGGACTCAAACTCCCCAATCCAAATTTACTACAAAGCTATCATAATCAGAACACTATTGTACTGGCATAAGGTTAGAAATATAGATCAACGGAATAGATTTCAGAGTCCAGAAATGAATGTTTACATTTATAATCAACTGATTTTCAACGAACATGCCAAAAAAAAAAATGGAGAAAAGGAGAATCTCTTGAAATAGTACTGGATTTCAACTAGATATTCGCATGCGAAAGAATGAAGTTGGACTCCCTTCTCACATCCTTGTAAAAAACTTAACTCGAATCGATTTGAGGCCTAAATGTAAGAGCTAAAAATATAAAATTCTTAAAGAAAATATAGAAGTAAATTTCTGTGACGGGTTAGGCAAAGTTGTCTTAGATATGATACCAAAAGCAGAAGTATCAAAACAAATACAGATTTCATCAAAGTAAAAACGTTTGTCCTTCAAAAGACACAATAAAGAAAGTAAAAAGACAACTACAGACTGGGAAAAAATATTTTCAAACCATGTATCTACTAAGAGACTTGTATCTAGAATGTATATTTAAAAAAAAAAATCAAAAGACAACTCAATAATCAAAAGACAACCTAATTTTAAAAGGGCAAAGGATGCGAACACACATTTCTCCAAAGAAGATAAACAGATGGCCAATACCGACAGGAAAATATGCTCTACATCATTAGCCGTGACGTAATACAAATGAAAACCACATGAGATACCACTTCATACACAATGGGAAAGCTATGATCAAAAAGACAGACAACAACAAGTGTTGCTGAGGATGTGAAGAAATTTGAACCCTCATTCACTGCTGGTGGGAAGGTAAAGTAGTACAGCCCCTTTGGAAAACAATCTGGCAGTTCCTTAAATGGTTAAACACAGAGTTACCATATGATCTAGCAACGCTATTTCTAGGTATCTACGGAAAGGAAAAGAAAACGTGTATCTACACAAAATCTTGTAAATGAATGCTCTCATTGTTTTTTTTGTTTGTTTGTTTTTGAGACAGGGTCTCACTTTGTGACCCTGGCTAGGGTGCAGTGGTGTCATCATAGCTCACTGCAACCTCAAACTCCTGGGCTCAAGTGATCCTCTTGCCTCAGCCTCCCAAATAGCTGGGACTACAGGTGTGCACCACCACGTCTGGCTAATAAATGAATGTTCATAACAGCATTATTCACAATGGCCAAAAAGTGGAAACAATTCAAATGTCCATCAATTAATGAATGGATAAATAAAATGTAGTAGCCATAAAATGGAATATTATTCAGCCATAAAAAGAAATGAAGTATTGATACATGCTACAACAAGGATGAACCTTGAAAATGTTATGCTAAGTGAAAACAGCCAGTCACAAAAGACTTCATGTTGTATGATCCCATTTATATGAATGGAGTGCCCAGAATAAGCAAATCTATACAGACAGAAAGTAGATTAGTGGTTGCCTAGGACTTGGGGCAGAGGAAAGCCAAGGAGGATGAAATGGGGAGGAACTGCTAATGGTTATGGTGTTTCTTTTGGGGGTGATGAAATGTTCTGAAATCTGAGGAAGGGGGATAGGGAAAGATTTGTTAAAGGACACAAAAATTACAGCTAGATAGGAGGAATAAGTTCGTGTTCCACTGTGGGATGAATATAGGTAACAATAATATATAGCTTCAAATGGCTATAAGGATGATATTGAGTGTTCTCTCAATACAAATAAATGATAAATGTTTGAGATGATGGAGAGGCTAATTACCCTGATCTGATCACTACATACCCCATGAATATGTATAATTATTATTTATCAATAAAAAAGATAAAATAAAATTTTTAAAAACTAACAAATATAGAAGAAAGTCATGTTCAAAATATGTAGTAAATAAAAACTGTGAATGATTTGGGCACTTGAAGGAATAAAGAGAATCCATTTGATCTTGATATGCATGATATCCTAACAGCACCAGGGGTTTAGTGAATATTCTCTTTTCTATGGGTCTATTTGATTAATTAGTTTCACAATTAATACTAATTACAGAATTATAATATTGTAAATGCTGTTTCTTGATTTCTAATTTTACAAATGAAGCACTGAAATTTTAATAATATTTTCAGAATGAAATGTAAATGTTATATATCTTGACTATATGCAACTGATGATACAGCTGATATGTCAGGAGGTAGAGAAACAGGATTATTGTAGCAGTGCACGTTAAGAAAAAAACTAGCTAAAGTCGACAGGGCAAGAAAGAAATCAAAGTATATAACTTCACAGGGTTAATCACTGGAAGAACTAAAAATTAAAAATGTAATCAATACACCTAGTTAGTGGGGAGAGCGAGAGGGAACAAAGGCATTATATATGGGAACTGATTTAAAAAACTCTATAAATATCTAAAAGTCATTGAATTGTACACATTGAATGGGTGAATGGTATGGTATGAGAATTATATCTTAATAAAACTATTTTTAAAAATTCAATTCAAAATCATTTAATAAATGTCTACTATGAACAAGGCACTTAACTTGATGGCACAAAATGTAGTGCCAAAAAAAATTATTTTCCATATGCTGCATTTCAAAGGTTTGTTGTCCAATACAGTCATCCCTCAGTATCTGCAGGGGATTGGTTCCAGGACACACACAAACACACAAATACGTGGATACCAAAATCCTCAGATGCTCAAGTCCCTTTTGGAAAATGGCACAGTATTTGCATATATCCTACACATATCCTTCTGTATACTTTAAATGTCTAAATTATTATACCCCGTACAATGTAAATCCTATGTAAATAATTATACTGTAGTTCTTATTTGCATTATTTTTTATTTTTGTATTGTTATTTTTATTGTTTTTTTTCCCCAAATATTTTTGGTCTGAGATTGGTTGACTCTGGGTGTGGAACCCACTGATAAAGAAAGATGGCCAACCGTATTTCTTAATTTCCTCTATTTGTTCAATTCTTAGGAAGCCCGTTCCTTCTAGGCCTAGAAGACATCTACTTTAATTCAATTAAAAAAAAAAAATCATCTTAACTCTACCACCAAAAAAGTGACAGTTAAACATTAATTCATTAATGACCCTGACCATGATCTACCATGGCAGCATACAGAGCTACACATATAATGGCTATAGCTTCACAACACACAGCCAGAATTTATGATGTTTCTAACAAGCACGAGGGCTTGATTGGAACAGAAATTCTATCACTCTCATCTTGGGCAAATGAAGGAAGACAAATTTTTGAATTGGCTTATTTCCCATTTTAATTAAAAACAAAAGGTTATCTTAGATTGGCTTGCACTGGTCTCAATGAATTATCCCCTTCTGGGAAGATTTCTACCAATGTTCTGACAGATTCTTAGTTCCGAGAAGGGCAATCACTACATTTAGTGGCATTTTATAAAATAATGTATTTAGTCATGCAGCTTTTTAAACAAATATTTTAATTATATTGTCAGGAGAGAAATAAAGTACTATGCTTATGCCTAAGAGTACAGTTCCTTTATGAGCCTTGGTCTTCAAAAAGCATATAAGGATATGTGTTTCTCTCTGGCCAGTTCAGAAACAAAACGGGAAAGTTTTACAGTAAATAATCTCAGATTTAATACAGTCGTCGAGGCATAATGGCCCAAATTAAGTCCCCGATTAAATGCAAAGAATAAAACAGGGATTATTTCACTAGGAAAACATAGATATAAATATGGAAATATTTTTTTCATAAAGTATGGGCTGATATTTTCCTAGTGAAATAACATATATATGTATTCATTAAATATTTCCTGCAGATGTCATTACCAGCTCTTGATCCTCCTGCTCTTGAACCTTCTACCCTTCAGAGGTAGAAAAGAGAATGAATGCTCAGACTTTACCTTAAATTTTATAAAAACTGGTAAGTACCCTATAATTGACTGTCTCAAGACTTGGCTTCATAAAACTCAATGTTTTCTCTTCTCTCTTTCAGAATTCAAATCCTTGATAAACAAATTAATTTAGAAGCATGAGATTGTTATGGGACCCTCGCCCATAAGACTATCAGCAAATTTCTCAGCAGAAATCTTGCAAGCCAGAAGGAAGTGAGATAATATACTCAAAGTGCTGAACGAAAAGAAAAAAACAAAACTGCCAACCAAGAATGCATCTGGTAACACTAACCTTTCAGAAATTAAGGAGAAATAAAGGCATTCCCAGATAAACAAAAGTCGAGAATTCATCACCACTAAAACTGCCTTACAAGAAATGCTAAAGAGAGTCTCAAGTTGAAATGAAAGGATGCTAGACAGCAACACAAATGCATATGAAGTATAAAGTTTGCTGGTAAAAGTAAGTACAGAGACAAATACAGAATCCTGTAATACTGTCACAGTGGTGCATAAATCACTTTTAATTCTGGTTTAGGAGTTAGAAGAAAAAAGTATAAATAATCATTACTATAAAAATATGTAAATGGATGCACAATATAAAAAAGATGTAATTTGTGACATCAATAACATAAAGAGGAGGGAGAAGTGAAAGAGTTTATGGGTGTGACTGAAGTTTATGTAAGTTGTTATTAACTTAAAATATTGTTACATGATGTTTATGTAAGCCCCACGATAACCATAAAGAAAATAAGCATAGAAGATATACAAAATAAAATGAGTAAGGAAGTAAAGCATGTCACTACAAAATCCATGAAACATAAAGGAATACAGCAAGAGAAGAGATAAAATAGCTGCAAGTTGGACAAAAAGCAATTAACAAAATGGCAATAGCAAGTCCTTCCCTACCACTAATTACTTCAAATGTAAATGATTAAACTTCCCAAAAGACACAGAATGACTGAATGGATTTTTTTAAAAAGAAAGGAAAAAAAAAAACCAAACCTATATGCTGTCTACAAAAGACTCACTCGATTTAAGGACATACATAGGCTGAAAGTGAATGGATATTTGATATAAATGGTAACCAAAAGAGAACAGGAGTGGCCATACTTATATCAGACAAAACAAATGTTAAGTCAAAAGCCATCACAAGAGACAAAGAAGGACATTACATAACGACAAATGGGTCAATTCACCAGGAAGATATAACAATTATAAATATATACATGCACCAAACATCACAGCACACAAATATATGAAGCAAACATTGACAGAACCAAAAGGGGAAATAGACGGCAATACAAAAATAGTAGAAGATTTCAATATCCCACTTTTAACAATGAATAGAATATCCAGAAATAAAGATCAATAAGAAACAGAGGACTTGAACAACACTATAGACTAAATGGTCCATACAGAACATTCCACCCAAGAGCAGAAGCATGTTCTTCTCAAGCACACATGAAACATTCCCCAAGATAGATTTCATGTTAGATCACAAAATAAGTCTTAACAAATTTAGGAAGACTGAAATCATATCAAGTATTCTTTCCAACCACAATGGAATGAAGGTAGAAATCAATAAGAAAACTGCAAAATTCACAAATATGTATAAATAAAATTAATTGAATAACCAACGGTCAAAAGAAGAAATCAAAAGGGGAAGTAGAAAATTTCTTGAGACAAACAAAAACACAACATATCAAAACTTGTGGAATGCAGCAAAAACAGTGTTAAGAGAGATTTTTATAGTAGTAAATGCCTACATCAAAAAAAGAGAAAAATCTCAAATAACCTAACTTTACACCTCAAGAAACTAGGAAAAGAACACAGCAGAAGGAAGCAAATTGAATTTTTTGAAAAGATCAGCAAAACTGACAAACTGCTAGCTAGACTAAGCAAAAAAAGAGAAGACAAACTGAAATCAAAAATCAAAGAGGAGAGAGACATCACAACTATGCTATAGATATGAAAGTGATTGTAAGAGACTACCATGAATAATTATATATCAACAAACTGGATAATCTAGAAGAGATGAATAAATTCCAAGAAAGATACAACCTACGGCCGGGCGCGGTGGCTCACGCCTGTAATCCTAGCACTCTGGGAGGCCGAGGTGGGCAGATCGTTCTGAGCTCAGGAGTTCGAGACCAGCCTGAGCAAGAGCGAGACCCCATCTCTACCAAAAATAGAAAGAAAATTAATTGGACAGCTAAAAATATATAGAGAGGGAAAAAATCAGCCGGGCATGGTGGCGCATGCCTGTAGTCCCAGCTACTCGGGAGGCTGAGACAGTAGGATTGCTCGAGCCCAGGAGTTTGAGGTTGCTGTGAGCTAGGCTGATGCCACGGCACTCGCCCCAGGCAAGAGAGTGAGACTCTGTCTCAAAAAAAAAAAAAAAAAAGATACAACCTACGAAGACTGATTCATGATGAAAGAGAAAATCTGAACCAACCTATAACTAGTAAGCAGAATGAATCATTAATCAAAAACCTCCCAGCAAAGGAAAGCCCAAGACCAATCCTTCTCAAACTCTTGAAAAAAAACTGAAGAAAAGGGAATACATCCAAACTCATTTTATGAGGCCAGCATTACTCTGATATGAAAGCCAGGCAAAGACACTACAAGAAAGAAAGCTACAGGCCAATATTCCCAATGAATACAGACACAGAAATTCTCAAGAAAATACTAGCAAACTGAATGCAACAGCACATTAAAGGGATCATACATGTGACCAAGTGAGATTCATCCATGGGGGGATGCAAAGATGGTTCAGCATAGGAAAATCAAGCAACGTGATAGACTACCTTAACAACACAAAGGATAAAAATCACATGACTACCTCAATAGATGCAGAAAAAGCATTTCACAAAATTGAATGTCCTTTCATAATAAGAAACACTGAACAAATGAGAAATAGAAGGAAATTAACTCAACATAAAGGCCATATATAAAAACCTACAGCTAACATACTCGATGATGAAATATCAAAAGCTTTTTCCTTTAAGGTCAGGAACGAAGCAAGGATACTCACTCTCATCATGTCTGTTCAATATAATACTGCAAGTCCTAGTCAGAGAAATTAAGCAAAAAATAAAATGCATCCAAATAGGAAATAAAGAAGTAAAATTATCTGTTTGCAGACGACATGATCTTTGTAAAACACCCTAAAGATTCCAATAAAAGGCTTTCATAACTAATAAAGTCCGCAAAGCTGTAGGATACAAAAACAACAGACAAAAATCAGTTGTGTTTTTATACATTAAAAATTAAAAAATGTTTTAAATAATCCCATTTATAATAGCATCAAAAAGAATAAAGTAATTGGGAATAAACTTAACTAAGGAGGCAAAAAACTTGTACAGTGAAACTTTCTAAAAGAAATTAAGGAAGACACAAACAAATGGAAAGATAGCCCCTGTTCATGGATTGGAAGACTTAATATTGTTAAAATGTCCATACTACCTAAAGCAATCTATAGATTCAAAGCAATCCTTATCAAAATCCCAATGGCATTTTTTCCAGAAATTAAAAAAAAAAATCTAAAATTCATATGGAACCACAAAGGATGCTGAATAGACAAAGCAATCTTGATAAAAAAGAACAAGGCTGGAGGCCTCACACTTCCTGACTTCAAAACATATTACGACAATATGGTAATAAAGACAGGGCGGTATCAGCATAAAGACAGAAATATAGACCAATGGAACGCAATAGCCCTAGAATAAACCCTCACATTTATGGTCAAATAATCCTGGACAAGGGTGCCAACGCTATACAATGGGGAAAGGATAGTCTCTGCAACAAATGCTGCTGAGAAAATTGGATATCCACATGCAAAAGAATGAAATTGGACCATTACCTTACAAAATACACAAAAATCAACTCAAAATGGATTAAAGGCTTAAACATAAGACCTGAAACTATAAAACTCCTAGAAAAAAACACAGGGGAAAAGCTGCATAACATTGGTCTTGACGATGGTTTCTTGGACATGACACCAAAAGCAAAGACAACAAGGACAAAAATAGACAAGCAGATTACATCAAACTAAAAAGCTTCTCTGCAGCAAAGGAAACAATCAACAGAGTGAAAAGGCAACCTACAGAATTGGAGAAAACATTTGCAAACCATGTGTCAGATAATGGGTTAATACCCAAAATCTATAAGGAATTCCTACAACTCAATAACAAATAACCCAGTTTAAAAAGGGACAAAGGACTTGAATAGACATTCTCCAACAAAGACATACAATTGGCCAACAGGTATATCAAAAGATGCTAATCTTGTCATCACCAATCATCAGAGAAACACAAATCAAAATCATAATGAGATGTAACCTCACACCTGGTAGGAGGCCATTATCAAAAAAACAGAAAATAGTAAGTGTTGATATATTATAGAAAGATTGGAACTCTTGTGCACTGTTAGTAGGAATGTAAAATAGCACAGTCACTATGGAAAACAATATGGAGGTTCCTTGAAAAAGTAAAAATAAAACTACTACATGGTCCAGCAATCCCACTTGTGGGTATTTATCTGAAATTACTGAAATCAGGACCTTGAGGAGATACTTGCACTGCCACATTCATTGCAGCATTATTCACAATAGTCAAGAAATGGAAACAACCTAAATGTCCATTGATGAATGAAAAAACACAGTATAATAGAGGCAGGCCATGGTATATTATTCAGCTTTTAAAAAGAAGGAAATCCTGTCATATGCCACAATGTAGATGAACCCTGAGAACATTATGCCGAGTGAAATAACCCACTCACAGAAGGACAAATACTGCCTGATTCCATTTATATGAAGTATCTAAAGTGTCAAACTCTCAGAAGGACAAAGTATTATGGTCAATAAGTATGAAATATACAATTTTGAATCAAAAGTTTATTATATTTCAACAAAAAGCAGTACAATTAATCAAAGTATGTGTCTAAACTAGCAAAACAGTTTTGTCATCTTAACGGTAGTTTGTTTATGCCAGCAGCAAAGAAGCCTGGAGAGCAAGTGGTGATGAAATCATGAGAGGCATTTTCCACAGCTTGTTGAGAACTGAATATTTTTCCTGGCAAGTAGTAGTCCAGACTGGATGTGAAATGACCAGAAGACATAGTACTAGTAGGCTGAAGAGTAGGACGTAGATAAGTCAGCCACAGAGCCCAGCAAAGACTCAATGGAGGAATGAGACTGAGGGCAGATTTCTTGCCCAAAGATGACAATTGATTCCAGGCAACAAAGTCTGATGATGCTTCTCCCCAGGCTTCTAGATCAGCCTACTTTTCAAGACACATCTATTCCTTCCTCCTGTCCAGTGGACTTTGCAGAATATACAGCCCTCCTCTTTTAACCTGATAGTTCAACTATTCATACACTGAAATATTTACAACCATGACAAATAATGTTTAAGGATAGGGTAATTGTTTGCCCTGTTCTAGGCAAAGAATACTCTAAATACTGTTTGTCACTCTAACTTCATGCACACCTACATTCTAGTGTATTTTGGGTCATAGTTATTCATTCTCAACACTAGCCTGTGAATTAGCCTGTGAATGCCTTATAGATGGGAACCCTGCTCCTTTTCCTCTTGCACTGGCCTAGGACCACAAATGTAACAAGTACTCAGTGAACATGAGCTGAACTAAAGAATAACTGGAAAAAGAAGAAAAGGTTAACAAATATGTGTATTGAGACTGGCTACTTCTGCCACAAAGAAAAACCTGCCAGACATTCCATCACCCTCTTACTATCTCCTTGAAAACTCCACTTGAAGAATTATTGTTATTCACCATTTTAGGTTTTTATTCCACTGCAGAGACCATGAAGCCATTTCCAGCTAAGTATAACCACTAACAAGGCTGTTCTAGATATATATTTACATTTATATTGAGGAAGTGAGCATCGGGAATCTTAGTGCCTCGGTGTCATTCAACACAATCGCCACTAGCCACATGTGGCTCCTGAGCATTTGAAATGTGGTTAGTCTGAATTGAGATGTGCTATGAGGGTAAAAATACATACCAGATTTGGAAGGTTTAGTATAAAAAACAAAATATTTCAGTAATAATTTTAAGTTGATTACATATTGAAATAATATTTTAGATATATTGGGTTAAATAAAATACAATATTAAAAATAATTTCATCCATTTGTTTTTATTTAATATTATTTTTTAAATGTGGCTACCAAAATATATAAACCTACATACATAGCTCACATTTTACTTCTATCGAACAGCACTATTCTCTATCCCCTTTTTGCATCTAAATGTTTAAAACAGGCACACACACACAGAGATAATAGTTAATGTCTCTCTTTTCATGCACCTGGGGTATAAAGTATGATGATAGCTCCACATGGGCATGGAACACATCTGTCTAGCTAAACAGCATAGCATTGCTCCTGAAACATAAGGTAGCAGATAAATAATTGTGAAACATTGGTCTGTGTCTCTATTTTTGTTCCAGTACCATGATGTTTTAGTTACTATTGCCTTGTAGTATAGCCTAAAGTGATGCCTCCAGATTTGTTCCTTTTGCTTAAGGTTTCTTTGGCTATTTGGGCTCTTTTCTCATTCCAAACAAAGCATAAAACAGAGAACCCAGATATAAAACCATTCACATACAGCCAACTGATCTCTGACAAAACAGACAACAATATACACTGGGGAAAAGAATTCCCCCTATCCTATTCAATAAATGGTGTTGAGAAAACTAGATAGCCATAGGTAGAAGCTTGAAACAGCATCTATCACTCTCACCACTTACAAAAATTAATTCAAGATGGATAACAGAATTAAATCTAAGACATGAAACTATAGAATTCTAGAAGAAAATGTTGGAAAAACTCTTCTAGATATAGGACTAGGCAAAGAATTTATGAAAAAGACCCCAAGAGCAATCACAGCAATAACAAAAATAAATGAATGGGACTTGATTACATTAAAAAGCTTCTGCACACCCAAGGAAATAATCAACAGAGCAACTAGACAACCTACAGAATGGGAGAAAATATTTGCATGCTATACATCCAATAAAGGGCTGATAACCAAAATCTACAAAGAACTGAAGCAAATCAGCAAGGAAAAAAATCAAACAATCCTATTAAAAAGTGGGCAAAAGATATGAACAAAACCACAATGAGATAGATATCACCTAACTCTGGTTAAGAATGGCTTTTATCAAAAAGTCCCAAAACTACAGATGCTGGTGTGGATGTGGAGAGAAAGGAATACTTATACACTGTTGGTGGGACTGCAAACTAGTACAATCTCTGTGAAAAACAGTATGGAGATTCCTCAAATAAATAAATGTAGACTTACTGTTCGATCTAGCAATCCCACTATTGGGAAAACAGTATGGAGATTCCTCAAAGAACAAAAAGTAGACCTACCATTTCATCCAGCAATCCCACTATTGGGTATTTACCCAAAGGAAAAAAAGTCATTTTATCAAAAAGACACTTGCACTAGAATGTTTATTGCAGCACAATTCACAATCACAAAGATGTGAAATCAACCCAAGTGCCCATCAATTCATGAGTGGATTAATAAAATGTGGTATATGTATACCATGGAGTACTACTCAGCCATAAAAAATGAATTAATACCTTTTGCAACAATCTGGATGGGGCCAGGCATGATGGCTGACGCCTGTAATCCTAGCACTCTGGGAGGCCAAGGCGGGCAGATCGTTTGAGCTCAGGAGTTTGAGACCAGCCTAAGCAAGAGTGAGACCCCAGACCCCGTTTCTACTAAAAAGATAGAAAGAAATTAGCTGGACATCTAAAAATACATATAGAAAAAGTTAGTTGGGCATGGTGGCACATGCCTGTAGTCCCAGCTACTTGGGAGGCTGAGGCAGGAGGATTGCTTGAGCCCAGGAGTTTGAGGTTGCTGTGAGCTACGCTGATGCCACAGCACTCTAGCCCGGGAAACAGAGTTAGACTCTGTCTCAAAAAAAAAAAAAAAAAAAAATCTGGTTGGAACTGGAGACCATCCTCCTAAGTGAAGTATCACAAGAATGGGAAAAAAACCCACATGTACTCACTATTAAATTGGAACTAACCAATCAGCACTCATGTGCACAGATGGAAGTAAAACTCAATGGAAATCATGAAAGTGGGACGGGAGAAAAGGGGATGGGTGAAATTATACCTAACTGGTACAATATACACTATCTGGGTGATAGACACACTTATAACTTTGACTCAAGCAGTATAAAAGCAATCCATGTAACCAAAACATTTGTACCCCTGTAATATTCTGAAATTAAAAAAAGTAATTGTAAAACAAATAAAAAGCACAATAAAAATAAACTAATTTTAATAACTTATTAAGCACTAATTATAAACTGGATACTGCACCCTGGATTATCTCATTTAATCCACATGATGAATTCAATGAGGTAGATCCTTTTATGATTCTAATTTTAGAGATGAGATAACAGACATATGTAGAATTATAACAGAATCTCTAATATATTTTGAAATATCACAAGAAATTAAATAATTCAATTTAGACAGTCTATAAAGGAGGTTCAAACAACTTTCTTCAAACAATCAATCTTTATTAGATGCCTTCTATTGCATGGTGTTATACTAGGTACTGTGACACTAAAAGAAATCACAGATTAATGCAACCAAAACAGAAACATGTTTAGGCTAAATCCTGTTACAAATAAATACCACTGCAATTATTCCATATGCTTCCAAAATATTAACAAACTTAACTATTAGCTAATAATCCAGTAACACAAAATTCTTGTTGAATCTAGACAATTAGTTGGAATTCAATGTAAAAAGCTAGCATTTATGTAGCACTTCACAATTTTTTTAAATAAAAGGCATACGAATTTATTAACGTGTACACAGAGAGAACCACAAAATGATTAACCCTGTAATATTTTTTTTCATGTATAGCATCTTTTAATCCTCACAACACCCCTGAGAGAAAGGTATTAGAGGTTGGGCGGTATCTTACAAGTACTTAGATTCATTATTTGATCCAGGGAATGCCCCCTATCAAGCTTTAATTCATGTTCTGTGGCTTGTCTTGTGACTGCCTAGGATTTTGGGGGCGGGGAGCCACAGTGGAGAGTTTTAGGCCACCTACAAAATTAATTCTGGGTTCCAGATTCCTAGCATCTTCAGAATTAATGGCCTTGGGCTGAACAAGGCATGCAGATGATATAATTTAAAATTTTCTAAGTGGCCTGAAGAGGCAGGCTCCAACTTACCACTTTTAGAGGAAAAAATGGCATTCAGATTTAAAATAAGCCTTCATATAGAATAATTTAAATAGCACCAATCAGAGCTACGTTATCTTTATTGGCTCATTCTTGAAAACATATTTATTAGGGCTCAAACCTTGGTCCATCTTGAAAAATAAAGCAATACTCAATACACACTAAATGGTCAACTTAATTTTTAATGAGTAAATGACATGGCAAGAATGGTCCAGGTACTTGTAAATGCTAAATGTCTGGGTATGTCTACATTGGCTTTTGAACAGTTTCAAAGAGCAGACATGAGGATTCATTAGCTCTTAGCACATATGAACCTGCTCCAAAGGCAGCCAAGAGAGTTGCCTAGCAACAGTGCATTTTGCATCTCTCATCATCCCCAAAGATGCTGCTGCAGCAGCAGCTAGGTCAAGCCTCTCATTAGCAACCTGACAAAGGGTTTCTATCTCCCATTTTACAAAATTATTTTTATTTCCAGGTGAAGCCTAAATATCTATGTATTATTCCTACAGACAATGTGTTCCCTTTTCTCTGTTCCTTCTTCTTCCCAACCCCCATTTCAACAGCTATGTTTTAATGAACCCATCAAAATACCTGTAACAAAAGCAGGTGCTGAGAAATCCAACAGAATTTATATGCCTATTCACATCACCCTAACAGTTCCATATCTTTTGGGTAATAAAGAAAGCTTCAGAAAAATGGGGGGGGAAAAGATGCTGAAATCAAATAATGGGAAGAAGGAAAGGTCAGTATGACTTCAAAATTAACAAAAAAATTTACCCAAATTATTTGCAATGATATCGTTAACTACTTTATTTCTTCCTTGTTCCCACAAAAACTAATCTCAACCATATAGCAAAATAGCAAAAAAGGCAAAAAAAAAATCCAGAGTGGGAATAAACTATAACAAATAAATTGACAGTTTATAATGAATATAAAAAAAAAACTCTGGTTCCCACCTGAATAACTGTTATAAAGCTTCACCTCAGATCAATAGCTATTCATTCACTTCCAAAATATTTCTTAAGACATTTACCATTCAGCATGGTTGCCATGCAGAACTAAAATATATACTCACATAATCCTCCTCATACATACTCAAAGACCCTTAAAAGAAAATAAACAAAGTAAGCTGATAGACTTTTCACTTCGTGTATCTCAAAGTGTTTAATCCAGATTTTAATATAAACCACATCCACCCTGGTGTCTGAGCTTTCATGCTGTCATGAATTTCCTTATGGAAACGATCGCAGAATGTGCATGACATGCTACGGAAGACAAAGTGTGGTCCTAATAGACACAGATTAAGAATGGTATAATGAGGAACATTTTAAAGGCAACTGTTATCACACCAAATCAAATTAGGTAAATTTTTTAAGTGATCTGAAAGGAATTATGTGATTTTTTTTCCCCTGTGCTCCCCCCATTTTTTTCCTGTGTACAAACAGCAAAGAATGAATCTTCAGGAGGATTTCCCAAAAGGGTGTCATTTACCACTAAAATATTTCATTCCAGCAGTTGAAAGACCATAAAAGGGCGAATGTCCTCCAGAGTCTCTAATAACGGTAATAGATCTTGTGTTACTATTCACAAGTGACCTCTCAGTCAGGCGATTTAATTTTTCCCCCTGCAGCACGGTTGGTTTCACACACAGTGTAATAACAGTTTTTGCACAACAAGACAATTCATCCGATTAGAAGAACTGTATTAAGTCTTTCATGAACAGCATGTGTCACAGCTTCAGCGAGGGTTTGATTTAAGGCAACCTAATACATGCGTGCATGATTCCTTCATTTTTCTACTGTTTTAAAAATGACTCCTGGACTTTCTTTAGCAATTTTGCAGACCATTGCCCGAACCCTCCCCGGCTTCAAAAAATAACTAAGAACTCATCAAATGTTCACTGAGTGCTTTAAAACACGCACCAAGAATACTCTACCAGGCAACATAAACGCATATAAGTCCCCTCCTTTCTACATGGGTTAAGTGAAAGTCCACTAATGTCTCAAAAGGGAAAAAATCTGAAAAGGGACGGAACAAACACACCTGATTATTGCAATTACTTTTATGCTTCACGTTTCAGCAATGCACCATTACTTATAAAGACAACACTATATCACCAAGAAAAACTTTAGCTAAAGTGAATTTTGTGACCTCTGCAAACCTCAAAAAAGCACAAAATATTTATAAGTGGAAACTAAAGGAAAAGGTGTGAAATGAATTGACCATTTGGCAATCTCTACTACAATAAATGGTTCGGCATCATTCAATGCCTGTAGCAGCCTAAACTGAAGAATATCTAAACATTTCTTATTCCCATGCTGCTGAAATTAGGAAAGGTTAAATCCAGAATCTCTGTAGCAAAGGGCTACCATGGTAGCTGGCAGAATTCTAAGGGGTTTCCTTAACCTTACCATCTTTAATTGATGCTGATAAGCTTGGCTTACCCTCTCCATCTTGGAATCTGGGCAGGCTCCCTGGGAAGTAGCATTTGCGCTCCTCTACTACAGACCTAGGGTGGTATCTTCACATCTCACAGGCCCCAAAGGGATTCTCCTACTGCTCTATGTCAAGCAGTCTTTAGACTCTTGGTGCAGGTGAGATGCTTTCTTCTCGTTTACTTGTTCCATGGCTCTTAGGAATCCTCGTTCTTTCACCAGAGGCCTATACACCCCTCTAAGCAGTCCTGTGAGTTCAGAGACAAGTCCCCTGTAGTTCTCTTGACTGTGCTGCCCACATTTTGTCACAGGAAACACTAGTATAACTTGCTTGGACAAATTCCAGGCATGCGAGCCAGTGCCTAAGTTGCAGTACTCTCTCCTTTACAACCACCATCACAACAGCTAGCCAGCCCAGCACCCTTTTAGTTTTTCAGACAATCACCAATTCACTGTATCTATTTGTCCACCTCAACTGCGTGGGAAAGGAGTCAAGCTGGATTTGGGGAGGGGCGAGAAGAGGTAGGGAGTGGGCTGAAGTCCCTGTCACTAGGCTTGAGATCAGAGGCTAACACTTGTGAGACTCATAGATCTCCAGCAAATTTCTCCAGGGATCCTCCCTCTTCTCTTCGCCTATCCTCTCACATCCTAACTTCTGTACCTTGTTATGAGTGAGGGGTTTAGAATTATGGGAGTCAGACATCTAGGTTTATTCCTGTGCTATTGCAAGTTCTAGTGGGTGTTCTGTCTCAAAACTCACTTTGGTATCTCAAGGTCTCCACTGAAACTTCTATTTTAACATTTTGTTATAAAACTTCATCTCCCCTATATCCCATTACCCCTGTACTTTAGAGAAATTCTCATCTCCTGCCTAACTCTTCAGGACCGTGCTTCCAAATACTTGCCCAGTATCCCCTCCAGGAATGACTTCCCTCACCCTATACATCACAGTTTAATATGAAACTACTTGCATTCCTGTTACCCCACTGTGACCTACCACACATCTGTGTCTTTGCATACGCTCTTCCTTATGCCTAGAATGCCTTCCCTTCCCCCTGCTTCAAGACAACTGTGGGCCCCTTCCATCATCCATGTTCCAGGGGCACTTATATACCTCCCACAATGACAATTACCATCTCATACTAAAAAGTAATTTTTAATGCCTCTTGTCAACGCACAAAGCCGTATCATTCCCGAAGGCAAACACTTTATCCTTTTATCTTTGTGTTACCACAACCTACCATACAGGAGGTGTGCAATCAATATACATTGAAGGATTAAGTGAATGACTTGAAAATGCTGAATAAATAAAACAAGACCTAATAAAAACAAGGCACCTACACTATTTCAAACTGAATGATAATTCCATGATAATACCACTTAACACAGATCAAGCTGCACCTCTACTATAAAGATCTGAATACAATTTACACTAAATACACATAAATAGAGTAAAATGCCACCAGTATAATTATCATTAATAATAACTCGCACTACTGGAAATAATGAAGGCTGGTGATACTGAATTTAAAAAAAATGTTAAAGAAATAAAATTTTATTACTTTCACGTATATACTGTAACAAACTAATTAGCCAAGTGTTGCCAAGTACCAGTCCCTGCTCATATGTCTTACTGTATAGATAATTTGATCATTTTTAATTGGCATTCATTGTACTGAGCAAATGAGCAAATCCAAACCGTCTAAAAACAATAGCTTCAACACCTGCTTATGTTTTAACTCAGCCTGTATCAAATCACCCTGAACCCTAAATTAATACGATTCCATTTAATAAGATTTTACTGTAATCTAACCTAACCCAAACCCTACCCCTAGACTCCACAATGTTCCATCTATTAGTTTGGATAACATATGACAATATTGGAAGATAATTTATTGGTTCCAGGACAGTAGGTAAATACATCTATTTATGTGTTAATTCAATCAGTCAACAAAACACGTATCAAAGTCCAAGAACTGTCCAAGGTTACTAGGAGGCAAAAACAAGTAAGACATGGTTTCCCTTGAGAAAGTCTAAATCTAATTATACCTACTAAAAATTCTCTGTGAAGACAATTAACATTCAAGATAACTATAAGGCGAAATGCTAATCTGTCCTTATCTCATTCAGCTTTAGCACTATTTGAGTCTGTAATATAATAAAATTCAGATTATGTATGTTTTTATATGCCTGTTTTCTTTAGAGACA
This sequence comes from Indri indri, assembly GCA_004363605.1. Classification (NCBI taxonomy): domain Eukaryota; kingdom Metazoa; phylum Chordata; class Mammalia; order Primates; family Indriidae; genus Indri; species Indri indri. Next base: position 14,447 of record RJWJ010006822.1, on the reverse strand, counting down.
GAGGAAAAAAATACACAAATTGCCTTAAATGTACAAGTAATCCATTCCCACAAGAATGGTAGTAAGTAAGGATGACAAGACACATGGCTTCCAAAAGCACAATCAATCCACCGTAAGCCTGCCATACAGAAATCGTCCCAAGTCACTTCTTAACTATGTGTCTGGCTCTACTTAGACTATAAACAGGTCTACCCGTCTGAAACAAAGTGACTTCAGAACACCCAATTTATTACATTAATTGTCCTGAAAATTTGCTAAAGAGTCTATTATACTCTCTATCATGTAAAGCTCAAACTTGCCGTTGGTGGGGTAAAAAAGCCCAGTGTACTCAATAGACCAAAGGACAGCATAGGTTTCAAGACTTCTAGTAAAGAGTTAACACGGCTGTCCGACTTTAACAATTCCAGAGTTGGTGGACTTCCCACCAACCCACCAAATCATGACCCATCTCAATTATAGCTATCAGATGGAAGCTATAATTCCCACTATATGTTACTGGCTTTCTTTAACTCTCTAAGAAAACTAATTCTGAAATACAAAAGTATTGCTAGTGAAACTATGGTTCACAAAATAAAGAACTAATCCACTGTTCAACAATAGTACTCAGAGAGGATCATGTAAACGTCATGTATAAAATAAAAAAATACTTCATATGTGCTAGTAACAGGCTATCTGCTTCTGCCGGTTCATTTCAAAGATGTTCTCTTTTAACTTCTGTCTGTCCAGCAAGACTTACATGTGAATCACCTACTCCAAGCAGCCTTCTCTGGCCCCGATTCTGACTTAGCCACCCCTTTCTGGGATTACACAATACTTTGTCCTTCCCTGCATCTTAGCACTTATCACAGGGTATACTGCCCATCTTTCCTATGCGCTATGGACTCCCCAGTAACTGTCTTTGTATCCTAAATTCCAATTAAAATGTATATCGCAAAGAAGTTCTCCCTATTTACTGAATAACTAATTCTTTTATGCCCTTTCAAGATCCCAAATTGACTGTATATCTTGCCAAACCTTTAAATGTTTCAAACTTACCAAGGTGTAATTTTCTCAAATTTTGTTATTTTTCAAAATAAAGTGAATATAATGTACTTTTGTTTACTAAAAAATAATCCTTTCTTTAATTAAATGTCAGAATTGCCCGATTATGATTACAGACAAAAAAATAAATAAAAGAGTAAGTTTTGACCATTAAGCAATAATCCCAAGTAGGCATTAGCAATAGGACATAGTGGACATAGGACGTTTTTAACACTGATTCACATGGACCTTCTCAATATCCTCCTTTTGACACATGCTTACAGGAGTCATGGCTGTGTGTGTATGTGTGCATGTCTGTGTCTTCTGTTTAAATGGCTTGTCTATTGGGCCAATGGAAGCCAGCATAATAGAGGCAAAAATCATCACATGAGATTGAAGACATAGCCAGATTTCAACCAAATGTTAAGGTCCCCTCTTAGCATTTTGATTATGGTTATCTCTACAACGCACTGGGCCAATCTAAAAATTGTAAAGCTAGTTAACTTGTTTACTCTTTCAAAAATGAACAACAATGGGTTTAACTAAAAGTTGTTGAGAGATAGAATAGCATATTGGGTAAGAACACAGACTCTGGAATCATCTGTCATGGATTCAAATCCAGTTCCACCAATCACTAGCTCTGTGACTTTAGGGAAGTTACTCAAATTCTATGCCTCAGTTCCTAATAGTAGTGGTACTAATCTCAAAGGGCTATTTGTGAGCACTGAATGAGTTAGTTAACATATGCAAATAAAGTGACTGAAATAATGACTGGTATATAAGCATATGTAAATTTGGCTATTTTATCACTTATTACTTCGTTCAAGTAGATAACACAGCTTCTAGATGAGTAGACTACATTTAAACCTATTTAGCACCAGACACTAAGAATAAAGAAATAATTTATTCCAAAGCATTAACCAGTTTATCAAAATGCCTATAACTGACTTTCAACAGAGCTCAGAATGTGATCAAGCTGGTAAACATGACACAAACACTCCACTCTGGGACCTGCAACACTATAAGTGAAATTCATTAATTGAATATCTTTCTGCAGTGAACTTATGGTCACGAATCAGAACACACATACCAAGTAAAGGTAATCAATGGAAAACTAAAACCCAGTATCTTACAATCAAAAGATCATTAAACCTCAAATCAATGATAAATATTTATAATATAAATTCCTTATATAAAGCATCATTCTAAGAGCCATTAATATTTGTTTTGTTAAGTTTTATAAATTCCATCAGTTTTTATATATTTCTAGTATTTCAAATTATAGTTTCTATGCTGTTTATAAATGATATCTTTCTCATATACAGCCATTGTTTTCTTTATTGTTTTTATAAAGAAAATGTATTGGTTTTGTGTACTGACCTTATATCTGGCTACCTTATTTAACTCTTTTCCATTCTGAAAGGAAGAACTTTGCAGTAAATTTTCTTGTATTTTCCAATTGTCTTTAAATAGTAAGAGCTTTGAGTTTGTCCCTAACTATACATATATACATTTTATTTCTTTTTCTTAAAAATGACCAGAACCTCTAGTAAGCAGAATAATAAAATTGATTTCAGTTTTTTCTTATTCCTAACTTCAATGGAATTGTTTTTAAATCTGATTTGGGATCCTACAATTTATCAGTATAAAATATCCCTTTTTGTCCTATGTCAGGCTTTTTACATTGTACTCTACATTATGTATTTTGGATGGTAATATTAACACATCTTGTGTCTTCTTTACCATTCACCTAGTTTTTCATTCTCACCAATTTTTGATTTCAGATGTTTCTTGGAAACTATATAGAATTGGATTTTTTTAACCCAATATGAGCTTTTCATTTGAAAAGGAATTTAATTCACTCACAGTAATTGTGATAACTGGCACATGTGAACTAATTTCTACCATCTTTGTTAATATTTGCCATTTTTAAAAATTTATTTTTTTGTTATATTATTTGGAAATTATAGACAACTGATTGTTACTATTAAGGAAACATTTAAGCTTATTTTTCCTATCAACGTCTAGAACTATTCAGTCTCCAAACAGAACTCCACCCTAGCATGCTCTCACTCTATGCTATCACATTACCACTATTTACTCCTTCCACTTCCCATGTTTTCATCAGCTAGTATTTTAGTTCAAGGATTTTATTTTATATTTTATATAAACAATTATTTAAAAATTAACCATAAGATTTGCTGGATATTTTGATCATTCAACATTTCTACTCTATGCTTTCTTGGATTCATTTTTGGTTTTGCTGGAATACATCCTTGAGAATTTTTTTCTCCCATAAAATCAGTAAGCAAAAACTACTCTTGAATTCATGCACATCTGAAAAAGCCTTTACTGCCATTATTCACAAAAGGTAGGATAATAGGAAGAAATACGCCAGGTTCAAAACGAGTTTCCCCAAGAAACCGTAAGATAATACTCCAATATATTTCAGTACCCAGTGTGCAGCTAGTGAGAAATTTAATGTTGATATAATTTCAAGTAAGTTTTTCCTTTCCGACTCTTCTCTGAAATCTCATGATTTTCTCTTTATCCTTGAAGTTCTGGGAAGTTCATATTTAGGTTTTTATATATTTTCATATGTGCTTGGACTTTAGAGGGCCCTAACTATCTGTAGCCTTGTGTCTTTCTTCAGCTCAGGGAAAGTGTTCTTCGTCATGTTTTAAGCTTCCGTCCTGCATTCTCTCTGTTCCCTCTACCCTCGAATTCCTATTAGATAGATGTTAGAATATCAAGACTGACCCTCGATGTCTTCACTTTTTCCATTTTCATCTTTTTACTCTATATTCTGAAATATTTACTTGAATATTCTACAAATCACTAATATAATCTTCATATATGTACTATGGCTATCACAAACATTTTTAATTTGCAAAATCTCTAGGTCTCAAATTTCTTCTTTCTCACAGCAGTATCTTTGTACACAATACAAAAACACGTATACGATATCTTTCCAACATCTCTTAGGACATAGATTGTTTCTACATTATCTTCTGCTCCCTGAGTTCTCTTTCTTCTGGAGACAATGCTCCGATTAGTCACATTGTTAAATTTTCTCATAGGTCTGATGAGTCTTGATTACCCATTTATATTTATGAATCAAGTCCATGTTGGTTGTAGGGAATTGGCTTCTGTAGATGTTAAAAAAAGGTTTCCTTAAGTAAAGCTCTCCTTTGACTTGAAGGGCTGACCGTGGAAGGGTTGAAGAATGGTGAGGCATGTCAACTATCAGCTTCATTTTAGGGTGCAAGTAGGTAGAGGATCAAATCCCACTTCACCCTTCCCTCTCCACTAAGAAAAACTGTGTTCTGGCAAAGGTGGACTTCAGTGTATTTTCCCCTTGAGCAGAACTCCTCATGCCTATTGTGAAATTCGAAGTACCATAAAGTCTGCTCTGATTCCCCTCTCAGAGCCTTTCAACAACACTAGAAGCCCATCCCTTAGAGAGTTTTTTTTTTTTTTTTGAGACAGAGTCTCTCTCGCCTGGGGTGAGTGCCGTGGCATCAGCCTAGCTCACAGCAACCTCAAACTCCTGGGCTCGAGCAATCCTACTGCCTCAGCCTCCCAAGTAGCTGGGACTACAGGCATGCGCCACCATGCCCGGCTAATTTTTTCTATATATATTTTTAGCTGTCCAATTAATTTCTTTCTATTTTTTTTGGTAGAGACGGGGTCTCGCTCTTGCTCAGGCTGGTCTCGAACTCCTGAGCTCAGAACGATCCGCCCGCCTCAGCCTCCCAGAGTGCTAGGATTACAGGCGTGAGCCACCGCGCCCGGCTGAGAGTTTTAACCAGAAACAAACCTACCAGTGCCTGATATTCAGCTGGAAGCAGATAGACTCCACTGTTCTGAATGCAGCTTTGCACCCCTCCTCCTTAAACCCTACCCCACTCTTTTCTCACGCTCAGTGTTTAGCGACACACCCAGACAAATGGGTTTTGTTTCAATATATTAGTAAGGTAGTGAGTATCACAGTGATATGCATTGAACAGAAAAATTACAAACAATTCCTTCCATGAGAATTTTATGTAATTTCTAATCTGTAGACTCATCAGAAATAACTCAGCCAAATATTAACACTCAGGAATGGCAGAGAATTGACTCAGAACTGCTTCCCTGAGTATAAACTTTAGGCTTTTTGCACACAAATGGGAAACACAAAAGAGTTCAAATGCAGTTAAAAATGTTTTATTCTACAGATATTTATGTGAGATTTACAAAGAAGAAATAAACATATTTCTTTTGGATAGGATAGATACAACTTGACCTTGTATTTTGGTCTGTGTTTCTCTTTGTCTAATTGCTTCATGCTGACAGGCTCATCCTAATTTTCTCTAGGCATAATCGATGCTATGGCTACCAGGGAATAGTAGTATACCACTTCTTATCTATAAAGCTCTTTATTAAAAGTACTGTACATTCTGGCTTCTTTTTGCTGGTGTGAAGAACACAGGAAACAGAATGACTTCGGGGGGTAGCAATTCATAGAACTCAGTGACAACAGAACAGAGTGCAAAGTGTCCAAAGACTCTTTGTACGAGTTCTTTCATAGAATATATTTTCCCCTTTTCTCACAGCAGTAACTTACAGACCATTAAATTTCACACATTTCCTATTCATTTTCCATGTTAAAATATGGCTTATGACCCTGAGTAGAACTATCACAGGATTCTGCCCTCTAAGTCAACTTTTACCATTTGATAATATATGACTTTTAAAAGACCAGCAGTCATGGGCCATGAACCCAACTACATAAGTGATTTCAAATGGCTCAAATAGTGTACACTTTTACAAATGGAAAGAATTAAGCACTGAAAACATCACAAAGAATAAAATTATCAAAGATTGCAACTGTTCCCATTAAGCAGGACCTTTAGCTAGACTTAACAATCAAAATGTAAAAAGAAAAGAAAAGATCTCAGAGTTATAAAATGCAAGTAAAAACAAAACAAAATTAAACAAACATGACTCTACCTCCACTTCCAAACACGAGGAAAGTAAGCAAGCACCAAGGGTTTGAAAGAGGCACTGAGTTTCACAGAACTCATTTTGTTAAGCTCGGCATTGAGGGTAGGTTTTAAGGAAGGAACTTGTGGTTCACTAAAGTCAAATTTATAACCTTTCATTCTTTGGCATTTTCCATTTTATAAATCAGTGAAAAAGAAGTTGCTATACCTTACACACATTCAGAGTTATTCTACTGAAGGTTAGATACTAAACTAGAATTGTATTTTATAACTATCTCAACCTATCTAAAAGTTACTAATCTTTGTGGTTAATGTTCCGTTCAGATACCTAAGTATTTAATCTTGCCCTAAACCCTTAACCTTATAGGCAGAAGCATGAGAAAAAAACACATTTTCTCAGGTCTTAAAACCACTAACAAGTGGCCTTGATTTCCAAAACAATATAATCTTTCGTCAGGTATTCTCTCTACAAATATTTATAAGACTTACTATTAAGCATCTGGTAACTCCTATAGGCTTTTGTAGAAACACAGTGCTATGTGAAAAACAGTTTCCTCCAACGCCTCTATTATTCCCTGGATATAATGTTCAATAGCAACAGCTACAGGGTAGCCCAATAGAGAAGGAAAGGCGGAACAGATATTAGAGAAGGTTCTAAGAGGTAATATCCCTTTCTTCTCAAGGGGCCAGAGAAACATTATGGGGGATTGGTGGGAGGAGTCCCAAGTAGATACAAAGATACGCTTACCTGAGCCAGCCAGATAGAAAATGGGTGGAATATTACTGGAAGCTAAGGTCAGATTTGGCAAAGAACTAAACATAAAATCCAAAAAAGGAAGGAAAAGACAGGAAGAAAGAAAGAAAAACTAAGGTTTCTGGTTGAGAGTCTTAGAAGCAAGACATAATCAGGTATACAAAATGGGTTGCAGAAAGTGGTATAGAACTGGCATTATCACCTGGTAAGCAGTATATTCAAGGTGCACAGTGCAGATCACAGAGCCAGATGTGGTTCTAGACAAATGAGATGTCACTGTGCTAGGTTTGTAGGCATGAGGATACAGGAGATCAATCAATACTTGTTGATTAACTAGGAGTCATCAACCCCTTCTTTAAGGAAGTCATATTGGTCTCAGACATTTCCTAACTGTCCACAATCATGTTACACAGGCAGGTCAATCATTGGCTATGGGTTCAGAATATGATTTGATATTGCCTTTAAAAGGGCCATAAATTAAAATTCAGAAAAAGTCCTCATTTAGGCCTGGGATCCCCATCATCCCTTAATTAACTCAGTAGAGCCTATACTTAACAATCACTACCACTGATTTCATACCAGATGTGGCTAGATCCTGGACAAATCAAAGAGATAAGAAATAGCTCTCTGATGAGAAAAAAATTGGGCCAACTGAACACTATTATACATGAGCCACGAGGCCATGCACTACAATTGTCATTAGGCATCTCTGAAGGCAGCCTGAATGATTTACATCAAAATGCGGGAAAATAACATTACTCATAGTATCAGAAAGGCAGGAATTATTTAGGTATAACCAAAAAACACATGAATGTACCAACTGCTACTTCTGGGGAAAAAAAACACTAATTTAGGAAACAGAACTCCCATTTATTATAAGCAAAAACTATAATATGAAAATATCTCTCTAAAGTAAATCAATGTCTTTAAAACTTTTAAGACTTTCATGGGAATTCACTCAGAATGCTCATTCTTGGACTTCTCCCCACAGTACTTTAAGACATTCCCTCCAAGAATGTGAAAAGCATGGAACTTTTACGGAGGACTGCCTGACCTGAGTTTGTATATTCTACAAAGTGAGTCTCATGATGTCTGGGTAAGAAAACTATAAGGATTATTAGTAACTGCTGATAGCATTTCTAAGTATGAGGGGGACATTTCTCATTTTTCAAATGTTGGTTTATTGCTTCACCTGTAGGTAACTGTCTAGTCACATTAATGTCATCTGTATTCAGTTAACTCTAAAACAGTACTCATAAGACCAGGCTCCCTTCAGACCACTTATCTTCCTAGTCTTCCATGGCCCTAAATGCACTAAGCCTAATGGAAAGTGTATGCCACAAGGGGACCAGGTAAGAGACTAGGGACGAAAACTCATACTGGGAAAAGGGAATCCATCAAACTGCAGGATAGGTAAGAAGTAACGTAATCTCATTTTTTTTAATCATTTTTTTTTTTACTATTATTAACACTAACATAGTGTTACTAGTTGATATTAATTTGTATTACTATTAATTAGCACTACCAAAAATAAGTTACATTAATACCACTTAGAATTAATAAAAGTAACAATAGTACCCAACACATACTTCATATATGGCTTATCTCTTCCAAATCTGTCAAATATTTTCTCTCACAACGTCTTACAGTAGGATTCTTAGAATAAATCAAGGTGTCATTCAAACATGATCTTTACATAACCACACTGTAGGCAACAGAATCCTACCACAGAGGTTAGGTGACCACCAAAACAGAGGTGGAAGACAGCCTTGAAATTCTTTTCTTTTAGACTACTAATAAATGAGACTAAGTAAATAGGTAAGATTAGCCTGAATTTGAGCCAATGATTATTGCCCTTCTTTCTATAAGGAAACAAAGGACAAACACACATGAAATATGAACACATTTCATGTAGTCTTGTCAACTAAATGAAACAGAAATCACTCTACCAATAACAGAGGTTCAACTCTAATTTCATTCATGTTCAATCTACTGAAGCATCTGTTCACAATTAGAAAACTTGCTTTTTCAAAATATTCAGTCCTTTCTTTTTGGCTGTTCCACATTATAGCAAAAGGTCAGTAAAATAATAGGAAATGGTCACTTCATAAAGAAAAGTAAGGGGAAAAAAGAAAATCATTACCCCCTATTTCTAGGAAACTTCTCCTTTTCTCTAAAGACTGAAACAACTTCACTACTGAGTTCTTATTAATGATATCACCTTTGCTTATACATAAATCTGGATAACTATATTTAAACATTTCACTCTGACATTCATTTTAACAGCACAATTACACTGGGAATTTTTCTCATTTCTTTCAAAACTATCCAAAAAATAATCAACAGAAGTGTGACATACTGACTTCAATTTACAGTATTGCTTCTTAATAAATATTTATTGAATAAATACATGAGCCTGAATGGTCACCCTAGTGCTTCCCAACCTGTTCCATTTCATGGTGCACATGAAAAATGTTTACAAGGATACTAGGGTAAATACATAAATAAATACAGTGATAAGCTGACAGCCATAGATTTGGGGCAGCCCGAACTGAGACAACTGCCAGAGTGCCGAGAGGTGACAGCATCTCAGCACACCTACCACATTTACAGCATTTCAGTGTCCACTGGAACACAAATTGAGAAGCTCTGCTCAACATATTTGGCCTATTTAACACACTCCCACTCCTACTACCAGGAAACTATCTTTCCCTTATGGAACCAACCCACCCTCATTCCACGTGAACCTGGTGGCACAGACAATTTTAGAGCCCTGACACTTCACTTCTGTTCCACCCAGTATGGCCAACTAAACTGCTCCATTATCCTATCGTGATGGCTGGTCCAATGTGGACCCATGACCCAAGCAAGGCCAACCAAGCATTCTCCACTTCTCTCTTCCTTTTGGATCTTGAAAATAAGGTTATAAGGTTTTGGGCTTCTAGCCCAAGAGGGAAGAAAGAACCTAAAAAAGACAGTGCCTTGAAAAAACTATCTAGGCCATGATTAACCTAAATACTAGAGCCATTAATAATAAAAACTAGAAGAGAGGATTTTGAATGTTCTCAACACAAAAAAGTGATAAATGTTTGAGGTAATGGATATGCTAATTATCCTCACTTAATCATTACAGACTGTATACATGTATCAAAATTTCACTTTGAATCCCATAAATATGTACAATTATTATGTGTCAACTACAAATAAAAAAGGGGAAAAACTATTTATGGCAGCTTAAGATGGGTTTCTATTACTTGTAACCAAGGTATCACCCTAGAATTTCAAAGACCAAATGCATCTCCTGAGAGAGAGAGAGAGAGAGAGAGAGAGAGAGAGAGAGTGTGTGTGTGTGTGTGTGTGTGTGTGTGTGTGTGTAAAAACAGTGGTAATATATGTTTTACATCAGCAATGTACATAGATCAACATAATCCACTGTATGACTTCAAGGGATCCTTCTTTAGATAATCTCCAGGCATTATCTGTGCCTTAACTCATCTAAAGAGATTATCCTACAAGGTGTCAACGCTGAAAGAAAACATTGCTTAGAAGCAGAATCATTAAAGAAAGTGAAAGGAAAAATACAGAAGAAAGCAAGTTGAAATGATTCACATTATATAGACATCACGGAACACAGGTACTTTGAGTGCATTATAGATCCACTTGCAGAATCAGAAGAGGCCTGATCAGAGTGAAAATTTTTTGTGAGATATCATAAGTTGTTTACTTGACAAAAAGGAATGAGCATGACAATTTGGGGGTAAAAAGTAATTCCAAATACATTAACTTCCTATCTTAAATAAACACATTTACCCCATCTCTGCTACCAAGTTTATTCCTCTAGGAACACATAATTTTTCCATTAAGAGATGAACATTTTGTTCACCATGCTTGGGGGAAAAAAAACCCACAAGCGCAGATACTGATAAACAGAGGATAATAAAAATGCCATATTTACTTGGTTAGAAAACCCTTCCCTTCATAGGAAATGCAATCTAAGTGGCATCTAAATGCCCTCATAAGTGGCAGCCCAGGGCAGATTCTATCCAATGGAAAAAAATCACAGATTACTATGCTAAATATGTGGATAGTTTAAAAGGCGGGGAAAAAGTCTTATTAATGCTGGAATGCTTTCTCATTACACTCTAAGTTCTGTGCAAATAGGAAGAAAGATTATTTACCATCACAACCCAGCATGTAGATCAGTACCATACATAGCAAGGATCTAATACTTTCTAGTTTATTAAATGACTAAACGAAGATACAATCAAATTGCGAAAAGTTAAAAACATATTAATATCTGTCGTATAGCCAGTTTTATCCTGAATTGATTAATCTGGGTCCACATTAAATGATCACTATTAGAACTAATGAATATGTATCTTGGAATAGGTTCCAAGAATTAACAAAAGCATTAGCAAATCCACCAACAAATGGAAGAACCAGAATAGGACCATGTGCAGATTTCCTTGTGAAGTGTGCTTTTACTAAAGAAATGTTTGCGTCATTAAGTATACACATCAACTCAGAGTAAGAAAAAAGAAGAATAAATTGGGAGAATAAAGGTAGCATTAAAAAAAAACCAATAATTCAAGACGTTGAGATAAATAATATATGAAGTAAGAATAATCTATAATTCCAAAAACTAAGCTTTCTCCCATCACTGTTCCATTATTCTCTTGCTTTACCTGAGAAGAATCTGCTTGGGCTAATTCCGTAGTGACCTTCAGTATTTGGTGAAGATTTCGTCCTGTATCTTCAACAAGGAGCTCAGCCAGCAGAAGAAACACGTGCACAGGGATCGTTGTCGTAATAGGGAGCAATGACTCTACGGAAGCCAACCAGTCACTCGCTGCAGACTCTTCGCTCATAACTTCAAGAATCCTCCAGGCTGCAAATATTGAACCATACGTGCTGGTTATAGGGAATTCAAGCCTGTAGGAGAGCTGAAAAATAAAGATGAAAAAAGGTATGAATAAATGTATGTATCAGAAACATATTTCTGACATTCACTTATTTTTTTATATTTCGTGGAAAGAAATCATTCCTTCCAACAAAATAAATACAGAGTTAGAATTCCTGCCAAAATCCTCTCAGCACACATTTGAGGCAATAGGATTACACACAGAGAGAAAACAGTTGTTAGAATTCTAGGACAGTTTATCACGACTTTTCCTCACGTTTACCATTCATTCCCAGTTAAGGCGGAAAAAAACAGATCGATACAAAAAGATCCAGAGGCAACAGAGTTTGGAAAAAGCCATTATCGCTAAAAAAGTATTCAGCAATGAGAAGGAAGACAGGAAAAAAATACTGTATTTGCCCAGCTCCAGGTCCTCGTAAGTGGCAGCCCAGGGCAGATGGCAGACTTGGACTGAGGACAATTCATTTTTATAACAGACAGTATGTTGATAGGAACAAAGTTGGTTCAGCTGGAGCCTGGGAATTCATTAATAATTGTGACTAACTTCTGCAACAAGAAATAGCTTGACAGCTCTAAACTGAAACAATGCCCGGAAATGATATTGTACTTAGGTCAATCTGAAAAATGGCTCCTCAAAGAATTAAAGCAGCACAGTCAGGGCCAGAGAGTGAATAGAACCTGCCAAGCTGAGCCGTGCTCACAAATGGCTCAGGAGAAGAAGCCACAGACATTAAAGAATCATTAGACATTGCCTGCTAATAAAGTAATTCAAATCACTGAGAGTATGCTGTGACAAATTAGAAACCTCTAGGTTATAACCGGTTATTAGAGGATGACTTATATGGATAAGGATAACAACTAAAAGGATAGGAAGTAAAAGTTAAGCTTTATAAGATTTTTTAATAATAGCTTTATTAAAATATAAATGGTATACTATAAAATATACCCTTTTAAAGTTTACAACTCAGGAAATTTTAGTAATTCATAAAGTTATGTTAACCATCATCACTATCTAATTTTAGAACAGTCTCATCACCCCAAACAGAAACCCCACATGCATTGACCCTCATTTCCCTACCCATACCTCCAGCCCCTGGCAACCATCGATCTACTCTGTTTCTATTTTGGTCATTTTATATAATAGGAAACATACAATATGTGGAACTTGGTGAATGGCTTCTTTCACTTAGCATGTTTTCAAGGCTCTTCCATGTTGCAGTTTATATCAATACTTCATTACTTTTTATTGCCAAATAATATTCCATTGTGTGCATACACTGTATTTTGTTTATCCGCTGTCGATTGATGGACATTTGGGGTTGTTTCCACTTTTTGGCTATCATGAATAATGCTGCTATAAATATTCCTGTAAAAGTTTTGTAAAGATGTAAGTGTTCAATTCTCGAGTATATTTAAGAGTGGATATGAAATATATGTTATAAATACCACGTAAAAACAAATGAGAAACCTCTATCTGTATTGATGTGAAAGGATACCTCACATGAAAATATTCAGATACAGACAGTGTGCCTGGAACATTACTAATTTTTTTTTAAGAAAGTGAGGAGAGGCTGGGCATGGTAGTGCATGCCTGTAAACCTAGCACTTTGGGAGGCCAAGGCAGGAGGATCGCTTGAAGCGAGGAGTTTGAGACCAGCCTGGGCAACACAGTAAGACCCTTTTCTCTACAAAAAAATATTTTAATTAGCCAGGTATGGTGGCACACCTGTCATCCTAACTGTTCATGAGGCTGAAGCAGGAGGATCGCTTGAGGCCAGGATTTAGAGGTTGAAGTGAGCTATGATCATGCCACTACACTCCAGCCTAGGGTGACAGAGATCCTATCTCTAAAAAAAAAAAACAGGGTGATGAAAAAAAGACCATATATTTGTATTTGCTTTTATATGCAAAGAAAAGTATTTGAACAAACACGAAAGAAATTAGTAACTATGAATCATCACGATCTATTTGGCAGAGTGAGAACTGGACAACTGGAATCAAAGGCAAGAAGGAGGCTTTCATTGTATGCGACTTTATATTAATACTTTCTGAACTATTTAAGTGTATTACTATTTCAAAAAATTGAAAAATTTAAAAAATTAAATAATTTCTAAGTTTATACAGTTGCATCTCTCTAAAAATATTTTTCTTCCCAAAAAAATAAAATTCATTAGTGACTACAGCCAAGCTTTTTAGACTAATCACAAACAGCATTGGACTTAAGATTTAAAGGACCAGGACTTCAGCACAGCCGTGCCAGCTATTAGCCATTATGAAATCTTTCTAAGCATATACCATATATACTTTCTAAGCATCTCCTCTTTTAGAGGAGAAAGTAGATGTTTAAAAATAAAAGACAGGTTTATGTATGTGAATTACTTTCCTCGTTTGTAAAATTTAAGTAATGACTACTTTCCTGCCTATGTCACTGAGGTAGAGAATGAGATAATATCTACAATGCACCTAGCCCGCTGCCTGAAGTCACAAAATTCAGGGAAATATTACTGCTGTCATTTTCTGAAGAGAAAAATAAAACTGGTGGATATAAATATAAAAGAAAATAATTTGGAAATCACCATAAACTATAAATTAAGTCAAAAGCAGCAACATTACAGAGACATGTAAGAATAAACAATGAAACAGAAAAGCAATCCTACATTGCTTGAAGTGTTAAATCCAGGTTCAGGTTCTGGTTTTTGTTTGTTTGTTTGCCTAAGGTTAGAGCAGCAGGAAAAATTATCCATTGAGTGACAGCTGCCCCTGGCAC